>CAMXCT020002668.1:672713-840213 GCA_947184155.2 Cladocopium goreaui
TTTTTGGATTTTTCCCAAGAGACTTGCGACTGTGCAGTGGAGTGGAGTTGGCTCCAGAGCTAATGATGGAGTACACTGAGTACACTGTGGAGATTTTCCAGGATGCAACCATTTTTGAGGTAAGATCTGTTTTCACAAACTGTCAACATGTGAGACTTCATATCAATCCGAATAGCGGCTCGGATCTTGAATCCGAATGCTAATTGTATCGTGAAAAATCTTTCTTCACTTTACGGCTTTTGTTTCTGAAATCTCTGTGACAGACGCTGCAATCTTGTTTTCCTCTTTCATGACACATGACCCATAGGTCAAACATGATTTTGACCTCTGAAGTCTGGATTTGAATCAAAGTTCTTTGACCTCTGAATTTGGTTGGTTTACTTATGACCATGGCCAAATTTGTGCCTCCAGTCGCGCCCCATGTAAGTTTGTCTCAAACTGGACAGTACCCCTAAATGGCACTGTTTACCCTCTGGTTATTTAACATAGCTATGGGAAATCACCATTTTTAAGAACGGTAAATCCTCATTTTTACCCATAAAGGGGCCAACTCATCGGTTAAATCACCATCCAGGATCGGACAACTCATCGAATTTCGGGGGGTTTCCAGCCCCTCTCAGGTGCCGAGTCTCTGGGGCACTGAGACACCACTACGCTCTGAACGTCAGAGAGAAGATCTTTTGCGGTGGCGGCTTGGAGGACGACGCACGACGTCTTTGTCGCCGTCTTTTTAAGTGATGGCTTGGAATCCTCAGTCATTGCAACTCGCAAGTCTCGAAAATCCATGATTTTTTGTTAGAAGAGATTGCTACCACTCGATCTATGAGATGTTTTTCGGGCACTCCATGGTATCAGAGTCTCAAATGGATGGGGAGGTTTCCCCATCAGCTCTTTGATGATCCCTCGATGTTGTGCTGTCCAGCATTTTCTGTAGGAGATTTTGAACCATCTTGAGCGCAAGCACGTCACCCGGCACGAAAACGGTTCAGGGCGATTTCTGTCCGTAGAAAATTAATTTGGGAGTAACTTTTCTTTTCGGACATGGCCATTTTATACATTTTTTGGGAATCCATGATGATTTTTCAGGGTGCTCAGTTGTTCCCCTCAAGCAGCACCGCCACCTGAGGCGGACGTCGATGTCATTGGAATTTCATACTTTGGCAATGACTACATTGATGAGCCAATGGACGAATCTCAGCAGCTTTGAGACTTTGCTCCTGGGTTTCATGTGGATGAAATGCTACAATGTTGAGCCCGTTTTCCCACTGTTTCAGTGTGCCAGATGTTGCCGAGCACAATCGAACACACGCGAAAAACGGCAGGGGGTGTATTCCAGCTGGGTGAAGATATCAGCAAGTTATGACATCTCCGGAATCTCTGTATGTGTGTCATAAATGGTTTATAAACCACTTGTTTCTAACTGGGGATGCACATCCTCTTGTAACGCACAGATAGGACATCACCCAGCCTCCTGTTGAGGAGCGGGAACATTACTACCTCTGGCAGCGCTTGTTCAGGGTGGTACGTGCCTGGAAGAATTCGGGGAGCTTTGCGGTGGTTGGTCGTTTCGTGTTTGTAATTGATATATACTGTATATATATATATATAAACATATACAAACATACAGACATATTCTTCTATGCAAGTTTGGAACCAGCAACCAACGTCTGACTGGACTGTTGGATCGGGTGAAGCCTTGAACGTGCCAGTTTTTGGCTTTTGCGACAAACGTGGGCGACCAGTGCTTTCTCTCGGGAGGGCCAGGCATGTCAGAGTGTAGTATTGGGAGAAGTGAGATCCTGAAGGCACCAGGGTCGGCTTCTTCATTTTTATCATGATGCGTTAGTATTGGTTTATGAGTGAAGATAAAGATTCTGGCATTCGATCGCGGGCAGTGGCAGCTTTTCATTGCGGGGACTTCCAGTGGATGCATTACATGCTGCGTGGAAACGACAACTTGGATGCCGTGTCTCGTGGAAATTGGTGACAAGAAAACTGTCCGGAACATTCAGGAAGCATCATGAGCCTCAACAATGTTGTCTACCAATTTTCCCAGCAATTAGATGGGGTACACGGTATATCCGCAATATACCATCCTCAAATAATAGGGACCATTGTAATTCACCAATGAATAGGTAGGGGTGTTCCCACAACATTGTCAGACAGGCATGGATTGAACCGTCCGGCCGATCGAGGTCAAAAAGCCTGGCATCGGGCCGTGTTCTTCGTCGGGGGCTATGCGGCAGCTCGGCAGAGTTCGCGGAGGTTTCTGCGGGTCGCGCCACCTGCGACTGAAACGTGGGCCAGGGTGGTGTGGTGTGTTGGATCTTGAAGCTGTACCCTCTGGTAAACTAACATAACTATGGAAAATCACCATTTTCAATGGGAAAATCCACTATCAATGGTCATTTTAAATAGCTATTTTGACATAACCAGAGGGTAACATCCAAATCAACTCATGACTGCCAGTGGCTTGAGGCAAAGTACCGTTGCTCTCCTATTTACGATCGAAGCATGGACCTGGTGCGGAAATGGGTGCGCGAAGCTGGCTTTGAGGTGGTTGCCGGACACCAGGAGGCGACGCCAGGGCCAGGATTGTACCCCGGGCCCCAACCGTTGGGAGATTTGCCCTGGTGAAGATCTATGGTTCCCAGAGTTGAAGGGAACAAACAACCGTTGAAAGTTGAAACCCTACTATTTAGGGGTAAAAAACCATGGTGTCACAGTGTCCTATCCTGCAAAATTTCCTTCAACCCAATCCACTGAATGGTTGGGCATGTTTCGAACTTCTGACTCCTTGTGCCATGGTGCGTTTGCTTAGTCGGGGTCCTGTTGGGCTTTGGATTGCTGAGATCAGTTGGGATTCTTGAGACTTTCAGGTATCTTGAAGCAGCCCTCACTGACCACTGACCTGTTGTGATCAAGCAACATATGGTATTTGAGCAATGCAAGGGTCCAAGGTCGGTGGGTACCTTTGAGACAGGCAACTGGAAGTTGGTTTGGCTCACTACGTATTTCACTATGCTTTGTGATATATATATATATATACATACATATATATATATATGGATAGCAGACCCCAAAAAGATCAAGTAAAATCCTAGTAAAATGCTGATGAACTACTCTTCTATCTTTCTTGGCAGTAAATGTTCTTTTTTCCAACACACATTTCCCATTTCTCCATATCTGACTACCCGTCAGGTCCGCCAATGGCAGCTGCATAGCGACAAGCTTCACTTCGCGCGAGCGACTTGCTGGGTCGTTCTGGGGATCCAAAACGTCGATTCGCTAGAGATATAACCAGATATGGAACATTGGTTGAATATGTGCCCCAGTTCCTTTTTGTTGGGTATGAGCATATATGTATACATATATATATATACATATATACACATACATGAGTGATGTATATCGATATTGGATATACCTCAGCAACATATGGGTTCTGAATCACTTAGCATTGGAGTTTTTGTACGCGACGGGCCCCTCCAAACTACTTCCGATGCCCGAGGACCACCTGGAAGAGCTCACCGCAACCTGGCGGACCTGTGTGGCAGAAAATGGGATACCCTCTGGTAAACTAACATAGCTATGGAAAATCACCATTTTTAATGGGTAAATCCACTATAAATGGCCATTTTCAATAGCCATGTTAAATTACCAGAGGGTAGCATTAATATTACGCATCTAATTCGACACAGCTATGGTTCAAAAGATAGGCTAAATCAATGTAATTCATCCATTTTTTTCGGAACATGTGAACCAAGGTTTTTTTTGAAATTACGGGAGGGTTTTTTCCCCAAAATGGAATGATTAACCAACGGGTTTGAGGTACCCTATGTTTTTGGACCCATATGGAGATACTCCAAGTTGCTATAGTACATGTAGAATCATGGTTGGTGTCCCCATTTTTGCCTCTGGTGAAATGTCAAAATAGCTATTGAACATAGCCCAGTCGAAATAGTTGATTTACCCATTAAACATGGTGGATCTTTCCATAGCTATGTAAACGTTTACCAGAGGGTAGCATCTTGATTCTCATGGGTCATATTCCCTTGGTGAGTCAGTGAGGAAGGTCTTTTGTTGATGGAAAGTGTGAAGATAGGCGAAAAGCGGGGAATCAGATGATGAGTTTCTAATCCATGGGTTTGGCAACCCAAGAAGATCGAACTCTTGAAAATTCCCCTCCGGTAGCCAAACATGGCAATATATGCATATATATATGTATACATGCATATATATATATACATGCATATATATATACACAGATGATTTTCCTATTGGAACCTCCATTTAGGGGGTTCAAACGCAATTTTTGATAACCAGAGAGTACTTTGTCACGGCAAAATTTGTCGTCCAAGAGTGGCTGCTCCGACACGGAGCCACCAAGGAGTTCTGGCACGATCTACTCACAGGAGCTTCGGAGGGTCGATCCAAGCGTGCTCGTGAGCAGCTGGGCAGCTTTATCCTTGGTCTTGAAACCCAAGGATCAGAGCAGTGGTGTTCTGAAATCAAATGGGCGCCTCCCATCATTTCATGATCTTAAATCAACTTAAATCCATCAGATTTGGGTGTACCATGGCGTAGCCTTAACTTGGGTTTAAACTGGACTTGGACCTGTAGGATGCCCCTGGACTACACTTCCTATCGCCCCTGGGATAGGACGGTTGTTTGTAAATGGATTGCCCCATTGAACTCGCAGCATTGAAGGCACCTATTTGTTGACTTAGACTTTGACACAAAGTATGAGAACAAAGCATGTTGGCAGCGGCTCTGAAGTTGATAGACTTCGGGTTTCGTGGTCGGACCTCGCTGAAGCCTTATTTATCAGCAGCCGAGGTCAGAGCGCTCACGCAGCCGAAGTTGGAACAGATCTCGTCCCGGCTCCCACGTGAAGAGAGCGAAACGCCAGGCACGGTGAGTGTCGACGCCGTGAAATCTTGGATCATTTGGATTATTTGGATTCCAGAAGACCTCCTTAAGATCCATACATGTACATAATCCAATATATATATATATAGGTTGATACTATGTAACTTTTCAAAGTGTTCTTGAAATTTGAACCATCTCCAGTTTTACACAGAAGACTAGAACAAAAAGGTATTTGATTCGGTTCTCTCACATGGAGTTCTTCCATTCTTCCTGGCAACCCCAATTTGACACGGTCCTTTCGTCCTTTCCCAACGCACCACTGGGATCAGGAGCATTCAAATCATGCGGAGCCTTCGCACCTGCGGTGGAAGCGCCCCTGCAACATGTGGGACACAGCGGAAGATGAACATCGCCACAAGCTCGAGACCTATTTCCAAGAATGGGAGTGGCTTAGCTGACACTCAGATTTCTGGTTACCCGGCCTGGTAATGACATTCACAGTTCGCGAACTTGAAGCCATGGCCCATAGAAATAGTGGATTTACCCAGCTAGAAAATGGTGGATCTTTCCGTAGTTTTCTGTAAACGTTTACACTGGAGCGTACCACTGAATCGCCCTGTTGGCAGGGGCAAGAATATTGGTGATCTACTCAGAATAAGGACCCACAACACATTCATGTTATTCCAAAAAGAACACATAGAAGAGGTACTTTAGGAAAACACATGTTGGTTTGTCTTGGGTAACAATTTAGCACTGAGTATCTCCAACTGTGCGTACTCGGGTGAACAGTCATGGGGCCCCCGTTTTCCATGCACAAACACACGTGTTTTCAACGGCCAAATGTACATGGTGTTTCTCAATGTTTGGACAACCATATGCCACGGGCCAAGAACATGTGTTTCCTTCATATTCACCAAGAATTGGCTAGTCGGCCCATGTACTGGGGCAGGCTCCCCGTGATGAAGTCAGGTTACCTGACCAACATGACCAGATAGGTTCCGTACTGCTTGCCAGTTTGAGCTGCCTATATATAGGCATGTAGTGGGTCCTAATTAGCCACTGCTGGTTGAATGGGGTCATTTACGTTCGTTTACAGGATGTTTTTTGTGTTTTTAAGCTGCAAAAACCATGATCATCTAAAAAAAGGCAGCTTCAAAAGTATGCAATCCTTTTTTTTGCCATCATGGGGCATCATGTCAGTAAAGCAGTTGGATCCACGATCCCCAAATTCCACATTTTTCATGGGTGGTTTATCAAGGCATCATGCGCGGCAAGCAGGCCGCTGCCCCGAGGCGTGGAGCTACCATTTGGGGATGACTTTTTGCAACCCATTGTGTCTACCACATGATATGAATCATTACATAAATATATATATATCTACATATATATATATATATGCATATATATATATGGCTTATAGATGGGTTATAGGTTCTAAGCCACTTACGATTCCTGGGATGCACATCCAGGTATATAGAGCGAATTGTGTAGCAAACAGTGAGCATGGCATAAATTGATTCCCAGCAACATGCGGCCAAGAATAATGGGACAATCATCCTCGACATGAACTGGAGATGATTCTTCACACATCCTGAGTTTTTTTTTTGTAAATATAAACCGTTAAGTTTCAGGAGGTTGCAACAGGTGACAAGAAATTCACTGCGACTGAAATTCCTCAACGACAGCCGCGTTGCTGGTTTCAACGACCTGTCGGAGCTGGCCGCGGGCAGTGACCTGTCGGAGCTGTCGGAGCTGTCGATCCGGGTCAGCTCTGGCGTAGCCAGTGGCGGCTAAAAGCTCAGCTGGTAGGGATAATACGAAGGAATATCATCGGAATATCAAGGCATCACAATGAATTACTCCGGGGTGAAAGTACCAGGCGCCGAATACACTAGTTGCGCCATGTACTTTTGCCCCCCGGGGGCCCAACATACATGGCGCAACTCGCATTAATATAGCGTGCGCACTTGATCCATACTGAGCCATCTTTTTCCCACGCAAAACCGCGAATACATATTTAGTATTCGGCGAACATGGCTGAATCTGTGGAGTTTTCGCGACCGGGGTGTGTGCAGTTTGGTTATGCGTGCCACTGCCATAGATGGCGCAACTCCAGAAGCACACGGGGAACCTCCCCATATTGCAGCCAGATAGATGGCGCAACTCACATGTCACTGGTGTATTCATGTGAGCGTTCTCTCCCACAAAAATCATGCGCATGTTCCACCAGATCGAATGCACAGTAGATGGCGCAACTGGGCCACAAGAACCGCCTGTGTGATGCTTGGAGCTGCGCTAGCTTTGGCAATAAGGATAAGCATAACCAAATTGCAGGTACCCGGTCGCGAAAACTCCACAGATTCAGCCATGTTCGCTGTGTTGAATACGCTGCCGTATGTTTTTTTCATAGTTACCCTACTTCTGGGCTCCTTTTCAACTGTGTCTTATGCTTCAATACAATAGATGGCGCAACTGACAATTTACAGTACTGTTTCGACAATGCAGTCAGCCAGATGCCTTTCAATACTTTCAAGTGCACGAAGCGTACTACTGCTGCATATGGTACTGTGCAGTATATGGACCAACAGACTGCCGGGAAAAAGGAAGGAAAACGGCGCGGAGTCTACTCCACAAATTTCATCCAATTTCAGCCACATCATTTGCACATTTATGTGGAATCCGGCATAAGTAGATGGCGCAACACCAGCGGGGTTGCGCCATCTACTTTCACTGGGGCAGATTCGGTTATTTTCTCAGATTTCGTCCGTTCCAAATACCGGTGTCCGCGCCATCTATTAAGTGGCCCTGAAATCTGACTTCTGCGCCTGGTACTTTCACCCCGGTGTATATAGATTTATATAGGGGAATCCCATTCTCAAACAACTACAAAGGGACGACACGGGGGTTTTGAACACTGTTCAAGTGTGTTTTGAAAGGAGCCTGTGGGCTTGAATCTTAGCAACCCATTGGTTGGACTACACGACTCTTCCTTTGACACCAAACAAAAATGCTGCGCCGACAGGTTACACACCTGTGCCTGAGAGCTAAGTCAATCATTCTGGGGTTTCCACTGGATTCCACGAATATTGAGACATCCCTATCCCAGCAGCTTGTTCCGCTCACCGATATCCCCGATCCATGCAGGATCGTGGATGGTTCCGCCAAGACAAGTGGCGCAGCTGGGACCAAGGTGTCTGGGTTATTTTCATACGAGAAAGGCCAGGGAACCCTCTAAAACAAGCAGTTTGAACCAGGTTTATAGTGGGTTTTCTTTCAAGTTGGTGCCACTTTTTCTGGCATTTGTATACTTACAACTGGATTCCTTCTGAGTTGGTTTTCAATGTTTTTCCAATCTGGTTCCGCTGACTGTGAAATTTGAAACCACACCGAACCCCATGCTGTGTGTTTCAGCAGCAGAGTCTTGAAGCTTGACGGGATTGGAAGCCACAAATCATAATCATTGTGCTTTTGGGAAGGTGCAGAAAAAACACCTTTGGTGAAACACATATCTGTACACTTTGGCCATGTTGTGATGGATCGCACAAAACTTGTCATTCCAGGGGTTCATGTGCCTTAAAAAGTCCAGCAGGAACATCCGTGAAGCCTTGAAACAAAGATCAGACTCTAGTTGACATCCATGAACTAGTAGACTACTGGTGCCCTCGGGGACAATCCAATGAATTGGTATTTTGTGAAATCAAGGTCTTTTGTTATCTGGAGACTGATTTTTCGGGATTTGCCAAGGTTCAAGGGATTGGGGATCACGGCCGAGTTCTTTGGTGTTGCCTGGCGTATAACTTGGGCTACCGGCGGTTCCGACCACCATTTGGTGGTCGCTGCTGGACACACAAAGGATGGGGAAAATCCGTGTCAGAAACTCTGCGAAGAACCGAGGCTTACGCCGAACGAGCCACACCGCCACCGGTACTAGGACAGTGCCGTCATTGGCTGCCAATGGCTTATAACTTATAACATGTTATAACCGTGGTAAGAAGTAGGGCGAGTAGGGGCAATGTCCAGGGATTATTTGGGGCGGGGACGCCACTATTTGAACATAGAGAAGACCTGAACGTGATGTGAGTTTCTGTATTCCAGCGTGATTGGGGTTGTTTCCCTGGGCTACACACATTATTCGTTATATCATGGAAATTCATCGAATATATTCACATGACCAATCAAATACGGAGAAATCCACTTACCAGGGTGGGCACTGTAGTACACCCCGGGACAGAGTTTCAAGCAGAAAGGCTACAATATCTGACTGCAGATTCCTTGAATTTTTCCAGTACATTGTCCAGGCAAATCACCATTGGTTAAGCTATACTGATGACGACTGCTCCTCGGAATGACGACTGGATGATGGCTTTTTGGGTAGCCCCGAAAAATTTCATGGACACCGCCATATATCCATAGATATCTTTAGTGATTGGGGGGATATCCCTAAATATATATATATATTTATATTATATTATCATATATTGATGGTGAAAAAACCATGAAACATCGTGCGATGTTTCATGGTTCACCATGGCCTGGTGAGGATCATCTCCGGAGAACCGAGACAAGTTTCACCATGTCTCCAGGGATGCCACGTCAGTGGCGGCAGAAAAGCCCTGGTTCCAGATATACTAGCTGTATAGATATTAATATACAGATATTATACTGGTTGTGGATTCTAGGCTATACTATGATATACTATGATATACTATCCTTTTTCCATACACACTATTGATATTGCTAGTATATCTGCAAAAACCCTATTGGTATTGGGTAGTATTTAATCTGTATACTACCCTATTTTCATATACTACCCAATGGTATTCCGAAACTATTGATGGTCCTGCTCAGTGCTAATTTTTTCTGTGGCGACGTCCAGAATTTAGCGACTAAAACGCGCTTTCGATGAACGACCAACAATGCCATGAGCTGGCCGTTGAAGTGCAACAAAAACGCGCCAGGGCTGGTGGATTTCAATATCTATATGTGTTACATTAATATCATCATTTATATCATTTAGTATGTACATAACACATACATCTCTGTGTACATATCATGTATATGGCAAATTTGAACATCACATGGTTTCCAACCGGATTTCGTCACGTCTTTTTCGGGGGACGGAGTTCGACGGTGATGCGGCACCAGGTTTTTTTGGGTCGTCCCTTGAGAAATCAGAACATGGGGTACTTAGTCGGTGTCGTCAAACATGATGAGCTGGAAAATCCCCCATAAATTGAGGTTTTAATGGGAAAATCATCTGTAAATGGGAGATTTTCCATGATTTTCCATGTTTGAGGACACCGGAGGGAAAAAAATCCCTCAAGAAGGCTAATTTTGTTCCGGAGAACATGATTAAACACTGGATGGGTCCTGGGTCCCGCATTTTCAAACTACATTGTTGATGCAAATGGCAACCCAGCAAAGCATGCGCTTGTCTGTGCTGACACTCTTGGGACAAATCTTGCATTTCACGTTGCCAGCACAAACCTCTGTCTGCTACAGTTCTGGCTTCAGTTTTTTACACAACTTTTCGGCTCACAAAAAGTGGGCCCGTTAAACAGCGCTTAGGAAATACAGCCACATCAATGGAAGGGCATTTAGAAGCCCGGGATGGGACAGAGGGCCCGATAGCCTGTACTACTACCATTCTTGCTGCTGTTTTGATTTGATTGATCAACTTGAGGCCCGATTTGACACCCTGAAACATGCATGCAAAACACACATTTGTACTTACAGACGAAAGGACCTGCGTCAATTGCCGTTTCATGCTATCATTTCGATTTGGAAAAGGATTATATGGAACAATGTTCATAAATTTGGGCTGCTCCCCTACACACATCATCACACATCATTTCTCAATTCCATTCCCATGGCTGGGAAAATTGCAGAAAGAAATCACAGGTGACTATGACGTTGTGCGGATGAATAGCCCACCTTGATTTGAAGATGGTATGAGAATGATTTCATACTTTCATACTTTGACATTGTTTTCAATATTTTTAGAACCACTTAGATACCATCATTTTTGACCATTTTACCTACATCCACTGCCAACCATGGTTCCTGGTGAAATCGCTTGATGTCTGTTGGTTCATCTCCAAACTCGTAGCACCTTAGCGATGGACACTTGCCATGGCGTAGGAAGCAGTTGGAACCTTAAGGGCTGGCGTCATGGCGACAGCCATGGAAACCACGAAAATTGTCGGGACAATTCGCAGGGAAATTTTTGGGATAGAAAACCAGTGGATCAGGGGTTTTTTATACCCATCGCCAGTTATCGTATGCTAAAGTTGTGAAAAACCCTCCGGTGTCATCATCAAACGTGGCGATCGCAATCGGAAATCCCCGAACGAAAGCCATGGAGGTCTGCTGTTCGCTGGGAAAAGACGCATCGGTCACTAAAGGGTGTACTGAAACCAGCAAGCCATGGAGCTGATTACCGGAGGGTACCCAACAGGGGCCAGGACATCCATTTTTTTGAGAGTCTTGAACTGGGAATAGCACAGAGGATGGCCGGTTCTACTCACACATTTCTATGCCAGATGCCCAGGCATCGTTGGTTTTTATGGGCTTTTAATATGCATATGACATACCCCAGTGATATATGGAATATCCCCAGGTAGATTACGGGGTTATAAACCACGAAGCCGATTGCTGGGATGCACATTCACAGTTTCTTGCATGGGTTAGGATTCGCGATCCAATGCTACCAAAAGTTTCAAACAGGTACTGTAATTTTGAATGCTTTGCATCAAGTGAAATATGGCATATCTTGCACCAACGGCTGTATTGACAGAGATTTAAACACTCTTGGATTCTCGGAACCACCAATTCCTTTTCCCAGTACAATTCAATTTCAGAGTTTGGCACAAGACTTTTCCTTTTTTTTCACATTCCAACTGTGCGATATTTCGAACTGATGCCTTTGGCGTTGTCCGAGGCCGGAATGGACGGGCGCAGCATTTTTCCAACCCTGGTGCCGGAAAACGGTTGTGGGTTTTTTGTTGGCTGCCTTCCGAATGGTACTCCTGAGCTCAGATCCAATTTTCAAAGATATTTTCTACTGGCTGATTTCTCAGGTTTCCGAAAGGTTCGTGGGTTGAGGTAGTAGAACCAGCCAAAAAGATCTTTAACATCACCCATAAAAAAAGATGATTTTCCCAGCAAACCTCGATGATTTATAGGGGATTGTGCATTCCATCTGCAAAAGTATAGGCAGAAACACATTGAGCCTTGAAACCAGCCGACAGTTGATGGTTTTTTCTGGTCTTTTATCTCCAAGTGTTCATTTGTTGCAAGATGATTGATGGTTGATTGTTGGGTATGGGTCAAAATGAACTGGGCCGCCCAAAAAATGGATGACTGGTTGGACATGACCAATGAATTGCAGGCTGTAAATCTACCCCAGTTTGCCCCAAAAAACTCAACAATCTCAGCAGGGAACAGATAAGCCCGTTTTTGGGGCTTTGTTTGAAATCTGAACATAGGCTATTGTTTTTTGTTGTGGAGGTAAATATAGAGCATTTCCACATTTTAGCAACAGATGTTCAAGTTTTAACACCAGATTTCGATATTTTCCATATCTTTTCCATAGAATTTTCTGTGTGTTTTCACCAATTTCCAGACGTTCGCGCCAGATGCCGTTCCTCTTCCAACAGGGGCTCTTCGATGATCAGCCTGAAGCGGTGGCCGGCGATGTGGAGGCTGGAAAAAACGGGGGAATTTCGGCCTAGTGGGGAAAACTGAGGAAAATCTCGATTTTGGGCTAAAACATGGGGATTCACAGAATCTGTAGCCAATAAAATGTTGGGAGATGATGGGATATCATGGAATAAGACTCAAAATGGGTGTAGCTGTAAACTGGGCAAAGCAAAACATAGCAAAGCCGGCAAGGTAGACCTTGGTTGGGTGGTACAGTAACTAACAACAATGGGGATTTGATCTAGAAAAAATGGACAATGAAGCAACACAAATTTGCTATCTCTCAAGCAGAAATGGGTACTTCAGCAAACAATGGAGACTTAATCATTAGAAATGGGACTATTAACCAAGAATACTTGCACAGATGAACCTGGATATGCCTTGTTGAAGTGTAGACGATAATGGTTTCATGTTTCCGCATGAACGTCAATGGGATATTCGCCTCGCAGCTTGTTATCACAGATGTGTCGCAGGGTATCTGAGATCATTATAGATCAGTAAGATTTGCCACGTGACTATGCAGACAATGGCGTACCCTCTGACCATTTATAGTGGATTTTCCCATTAAACATGGTGATTCTCCATAGTTATGTAAACGTTTACCAGAGGGTATCTGGATATGAACCATGGAATAACATGCGGGCTGACCAACAAATCAAGATTCTCCAGCTGAAATCATGGGATCTACCAAGGGTGACATGCCAAAGTGCTGAAAAAATCATGGCTTTGAACTGGAGTCAGCAGGGTTGTACCCTCTGGTAATTTAACGTAACTATGGAAAATCACAATTTTTAATGGGAAAATCCACTATTAATGGCCATTTTCAATAGCTATTTTGACATAACCAGAGGGTATATCATTTGGCTCATGTTTGGATTGGTATGGTAGGGTATTGAACTGTGGTGAAAAAAAAAATCCAGAGTAATTTTACGGTACATATCACATGGTAAATGGGTTACGGTCATCCCAAAAAATTGCTGGGAATCCTATCTTGGCCATTGCAAATCCTAAGAAATGCGGTATGACCACCCCCCATTTTTAGGGCATATCATCCAAGTTCTGATAGACTATAGTTGGTTATACTGTAAGATTTTTTCCATCATATTGCCATGATGTTCCCATTGCATACATCACTATTTTAAATACATCACTGTACTACAAATCCGACTTTTGACCATGGGACAGCAGGGAACCTTTCAGTTGACCATGAACCAAGACCTCCGGAGAGGCTTGCACTTCTGGATCTTTTTTATTTTTAGGCTAGCGTCTCGATTTTCCCATATTTTCTTGTTTTTTTGCAATGTGTGATACCCACGTAGCCTTCTGGTCATTTTGCAGATAGCTATAGAATGAACATCATCCTCAAAAAATAGGTAAATCATAGAACTGTATAACCGAATCATCATTTGAAATAGCTAAATCAACGAACGTTAAATGATCCATGGTTTCCACAGCGATGTTCGAATCAGGTTGAGTGGAGCGATGGATTTCAAGCTGTTGGGGGGCCCTACTTGGGGGCTGCTGTTCCAGTCCTAAATGGATGTATTTCCACATATTTCCACCATTGTTCTCATTGGTGAAAGGGACTACATCCGATGAAAAGCCTGATATCTCCCATAAAAAGAGGATATCTACTTGGTGCGAAGCTTTCACGGAGTTGGATCCGTGGGTTTTCATTGCAATAACTGGACGAACCGACTAAGCCTAGAGATTTGCGCGAAGACATCCCAGAGGTACAGCGGCAGTGCCACAAGGATCACTGGAAGAGTTTTCAGGGCAGAATTTCAAGGGTCTTCAGAGATTGGGATTCCATTGCAACCTGAGGATGACAATCCATAGAGTTGGTCATAATGGCACGCAGATTCTGCTGGATATTTTGGTCCCGAAAAAGTCCCAGGTATGGAAAACAACTGTTTTGGGTAGCCAAAAACTAATAACTGGGACTATAGGGACTATAGGGACTATAGGGACTATAGGGACTATAGGGTATGAACCACTAATGGGATTTAAGTCTGATATTCTGATCAGGTATATGATGCCCGGAATCTTGGTGACGCGTATTTAATCTATAGCATAATTTGTGACAGTCTCTGATTATCATGCCCCATATTACAGTAGTTCATATGCAATATCCATATTATAGTTCAATGGGACTTAATGGAACTTAATGGGACTATTAACCACTATAGGGATGCCCCAGACACCATGGTTCCATGTGGGTAAAACGATGCCATTGGCACCAGCCATGACTGGGAATGGGAATGGTTTTTCAATCCCACCAGCAAAAAAATATGGTGTTTTTTCCTGGGGGATGGTGCAAATGGCATTGATTTTACCCACAGGAACTCAAGATTTGAATCTCGCTGAATGGGGAAGCGCAGTTGTGGACCGTTTGACGAATGCGTTGTGGCCATGGGGAATGGACATCTCGTCAGCCACATCACAAAGCCCGGTCTCGTCACTGAAATATCACCCCGGTTGGTTCATCAACAATTCCCCCAAGTGATGATCTGGGGCAAAACGTAACCAACCAATGCAGATGTTGCCAGGTTTCGTTGCATCCCAAGGACTTGTTTCTCCTGTATGTTTTGAACCGCCGGCTTCGCAAATTGGAATCACAACATCAGACACGCAAGTTGCGGATCATAGCACGAATCGCAAGTGGTCAGTAATGGTTAGTAACTTCGATGATCAGATTTGTCCTCGCTTCGCTTTTTATAACTGGGTGATTAATATAACCCTACACGAACTGGTACTACTTATCTTTGGTTTCAGTACATCCCAATATTTCTTGGTTCTATCATCTTACATCCCCATCTGATACTGGCTAAGCAAAAAGTCGTTGAAGCGGTGAAGCGCAAATGTTTTTTTTTTTTTTTTTTTCCGGGGCTGTATGAAAAAACCCAGTTCTGTAACGGTTAAATGTGGTTGAATATCCTCATTAATAACATTTAATAACCAGAAACTCTTGTTAGGAGCCGTGGGGTGAACCACCACTTTCTGTGTCCCAGAATAGATTGAATTTGCAAGGCCTCCCGACCAACCCTAAGGAAATGAACATGGAGTAAAAACCCATTATAAATAGCAGTTCCCTGGGAAACCATATGATTGAGGGTGATTAACAATCAGATTCACTTGATGCTTGGGGATACAATTTTTCCGACCCATATGGAAGCCTTTGAAAATCTGTTCGAAGCTTCTTGACTTCTTGGATGAAATACAACAACCTCCAGTAAACATACAAAAGGCCCGAAGGAAATCCGTGGCTTTCCCATTCACAATTATGATCTACAAATGCTGGATGATGTGCATTTTTTCTTAAATGTATGTATGTACATCCACGCACACATATGTGTATATATGTATATATATATATGTATACATATATATATATATATCCGTATATGTATATATATATATATCTATATGTATATATATATACATACGCCAAAGATATTTTTCAAGATCACCAGCGGCACGAGCGCTTTGGTCGATTGGGGGCCCCCCTTCTTCAGGCGGCCGACGAAGAAGGTTCGGAAGCCTATGGAGCTGGGAATGAGGGAAGCTACACCAGTGGATCTTCAGAAATCTTTTTTATGTGTTTTTTTCTCACCAGAAAGTGGGGGGTTGTGTTTCGAAATCAAAAATAGATAAATTCATTAATTGACATATATACACATCATATATATATATATATATACATGTATATGGTAGGCATTTGTTGACGCGCTTGCGTCTTAGGCGATCTTCAGAGTCGCCTCAGGTTCGGTCTCGGGGTGGTGGTCCAATAGGTGTCATAGCATAGCTATTGAAAATGGCCATTCATAGTGGATTTTCCCAGTAAAAATGGTGATTTTCAATAGCTATTTTGACATAACCAGAGGGTAAACCATCGAACTAAAGCTGGAAGAAAAAATGATGTTTAGTTCAAGGATGGTTTTGCCATAGCTATCTTAAATTACCAGAGGGTAGAAGTTTCGTTTTCCAAAAGATTCTCCGTACATCAGCTGAGCCAGCTCGAACTTGGGTTCTTGCTGGCCAAGCAACTTGGTTCCATGATTCCAAGTGCGCCATTAAGAATACCACTGTTGATGGGTTCATATAGGGGGTTATACTACCTGGTTAATGGGGGCGTCAACCCGCAATGGGTTATCTATCTACTCAAGTTTTGTGCTGTGGCAACTTGGAACTTGCAAAGGCAAGGAATGTGGTAGACCAAGCATCTCCGTTGGGGGATTGACAGGTTGTGATTGTTGTTGTGTCCGAAAAACAATATTGTCAAACTACAAAGGCACAAAGTCTTCAGGCGCCCGTGGGTGGCGCAACGGTTTTCCAGCATGATTCAAGAAATGTCACGACTATTATTTTTCAACCTGTTCATGCGCATGCCCTGGCAAGTTGAAATGTGAAAACATCATAAATCAACAGCATTCAAACACAAACCCCTCACCACACCCTGCGTAGCATCACAAGTGTGTGCAGGTTCAAGTCACCTTGTTCCTCAACGTAACATGAAGATCGTGCGCAGGTAACATACACATGAGGTTATTGCCGCATCCCACCCCAACCCCCCGCCATCTTCACTGTGGCAATCATCATGGACTTTATCCCGAAACTCTCACGACGAATAGTCGAATCAGAATCAGGGGATCAACCAATTCGGGATAATCCAGTAGATATCTATTGTTTCATACTGGATCATCTATCAATTTGGGAGAATCAGATTCAGATGAATCATGAAATATTTTTTAGGACCTCAAACTGGGGATCACCTCCAGTAGAATGAGCAAACCGCAAGGCCGATCTTAAGAGGCCCTGTTGTGGTAAACCATGTGGTAAACCCCATTGCCCCATACCATAAACATTTTACCTCCATTTGTTACCAATGAATCACCAGATTTATGATTTTGAAAAGGATTCACTACACAAAATTCAGATTGGTTTAGAACATTGTAGCTGGGAAAACGGTCGAACGCACATATGGAATTTTCCAGCAAGCCATGTTTGACCAGAGGGAACTCATTTTTGCCATAAGAATTCTGAGGCTTTAGGGTTAGCAACTACGTACTGTACTTTTTTTGAGACCCTGGAGATAGTTGACTGCTTAGGTAAACTCCAAACATCATTGGGTAGATAGTCATTTAGAAGCCATTTTCCATCCCTTTTCCAACACCTTCCCCAACTTCGATGCTCCTTTGAGAGACCTTCGCAGGGTCCTCCGCACCCAGCGCGCCGAGTTCCGACCTCAGTGGATGGCTCTGCCTGCCACAGAAAATGAGGACTTTACGGGATTTTGAGGGATTTTGATGGGATATTCTACAATATATACATATGCAGAATTGCTGTGTACATCTGTATACTGTATACTCTTGATTTTTAGCAACAAACCTGCATATTTCAGCCACAAGAATGAGGAACGAAAGAGAACAACTTAAGACAGCGATACAATTCAGCTGATGAAACACTTGATATACTGTGCGTAGTTCAACTTCTTGATGCAACCTTCAAAATTGCGACTTGAACCAAGCGAAATGAGAATAACATCAAGCCATATCAAGCCAAAAATAATGGGGACATGGATAGCAAGAATAGGCAAGTAACGCGATAATATTCGAGCATTGGGTCCTTCCTCTCCCATGGTACCAGTCATCCTGTCATCGTCAGTCTGCCAAAAGCACACTTTACTCTCATTCTCTGAATGTTATTTTCACATTGCACGACCACCAAGTAGCACATCCTTCCTGCCATGTCCAAAAAACACTTTGTAAACAGCTAACATGATCCATCATGATCCTAGATATCCTAGACCAGCAATTGGCCCCTCAAAACACATCAAACCCAAACAGCTGGCAGTCAGATTTTGTTCCTTACAAGCATGGCGGTTGATGGCAAACATTGGTGAAGCAGTCAGTTTTGGGCTGCGGAGTAACTTGACATGCGATGGTCATTGCGACATCTTGCATGGCAATTATTGCTCCGGCTATGTGGATCCACGAAACGAGTTCTGGCCATTCGTGCAGCCAACTCTGAGATCGATTGGACGTTGGTTCAATCTGCGGCCAACGTGCAACGGCCCTGGCTGATTGACGAGCTCCTGCTTCCCGATTTTGGGCGCAAGATGATGGAGAAAGGCTTTCAACATGCGTTGGAAGATGCAGAAAGTCTCATTCTGAGCAATTTGGTGAGCAAAAATCCAGACGCTTGGACTTGCATAAACCCATTTCGTATTATTTTCCCATTGGTTTTGGGGAATCTACTGGGAACAGATGTGGAAATCCGAGGATGCGCTCCTGCTGCAGTCCAAGGGTGTTGGGATTGCCACCTACTTGGCCTTCCACAAAATCTGGCAGGGGCCGCTGGTGCTGTTGTCGCCCATCCCCAACGCCTGCGAACCCATCTCTGGGGGATCCTGGGAGGCGGAGTGGAACTCGACCATGCAGCTGCTGAGGCGCGGCTCGACCAACATGGCTTGCTGGAAAATCATTCATGACTTCTAGATCTAGTTGGTGGTTTGGAACATGAATTTTATGACTTTCCATATATTGGGAATTTCATCATCCCAACTGACGAACTCATATTTTTCAGAGGGGTAGGCTCAACCACCAACCAGAGATGATTTTCCGCATGAACACCTCCATTTCTAGGATATTTCCCAGTCATGTTTGATTACTGGAGGGTATCCATCATTGATTTTTGGCGAAGGCTACGTATATAGGTTGATCTCTTTTTGTTAGTCATAGTCATCGTTAAAAGTCGGCAGCTAAACTCAATGGATTGGTTTAAGGGAACATCTACAGGAAACCATAGATTTTCCTATGAAATATGGGGCCTTCCTGTAATTTTTCCCTTAAACCAATCCATTGAGAAACGATAGCTCCCATGTTTTCATACACCATCCCCACATAGTCTGGGCAAAGCTCGGTAGACAATCCCTTTGCATCGGGGAATCCTGTGAATTCCAAACCACCCAAAGCACCCAACCACCACTTAGTCATTGAATGAATATATATAAGTATATAATAAATATATATATATACATATATATATACAACAAGTATATATATATATATACACACATACCTTAAAACGTTTGCCAGAAATTCTCTTTTTGGATGGTTCTTTTTTACTGGTTCAAACAATTTGGGGTCAGCTGGTGGCAAACCTTGTGAGGAGTACCCAGCTAGTGGCCGTGGGTACCGGAAGCAGCAACGATGAACAGGAATTCATCGTGCAGAGCATGGAAGAAACTGCTGTTTGTGGCAAGATACGACACATGGCTCAAACTTGGTTGCCTACATGGACACATGTCCTATTTTGGGGAATCCTTAAACAATGATTGAACGATTGAATGCTACCTGTCGATCCACGGTCGGGATTGAGTCCAGGGTGTCCCCCAGTTATACGTTAGAATCCCTTTAGTTATAGTTATATATATTCCCCCATAAACCCTAGTTATTGGAGTTATGAACCAACTGAGCTAGCTACGGGCCCTGTATCAAATGTCTTCTTTGCGTCTAGGAATTGAGTTTTCTGTTTGGTTTCATTGCCCCATGATGGAATCACGAAATGAACCGAATGAGCACACTTGATCACAGTTTTTTGTTTTAAAGTGAGCTTCATGTCACATCTCAACCAATGAGTACCCCCTGGATGGGGTCCCATAGTTATAGGGGTTATATCAAGTTATATCCCCATCCGAGCTGAGGAGAATTACCATGGCTATCTCAATTTTTAAGGCCCCAACTGTATCTAAGTATCGTTGATGGTCAATTCCTCATTCTCCCCATGATGATTTCCTATTGTTGATGCTGAACCCCCTCCTCATGCTACATTATCCCAATATTCAAGCACCATTAAACAACCCATTGACTAACTGTTGGTTATGAATATATCATAATATATCCCATTCACATCCCATCAATATATATATACATTCATATACGGTTACATCAAGTTACATCCCGTAAATATCAACACTAAATCTCATTAGTCGTCCCATTAAATCACCATGTTTTCCCCGTAGCTTTAGCACATCCCATCAATGGTGACCATCCCAGCACGGATCAGGCCGCGGCACCATCAGTCACAGCTTCGAGCTGTGCCCTTCGTGGATCTTGCGCTCCTTTCCGGGGGATCATCGCTGGAAAGAAGAACCGGACAACGCCAAGCACATTGCCCGACTCATCGATAGCATGTTGAGCAACATGCGGCGAATCTTGGACAACTGAACATACCTTTGGGGTTATGATGGGTTATGATAGATCGTTTACTATAAGGTGATGCCCCCCAGTTATAAGTTGGTTTATAAGCCCCAGTAACTATAGTTATAAGTACCACAAACCATAGTTATTGGAGTTATGAACCAACTTAGCTAACTATGGGGCACCACCTTGTAGTATTCATGGGACACAAATAAACCAAGCAACAAAACTGTTGGATGATTTTAGGATTTCTTGCTGGTGCTTGATTCGTAGGGAAAATTTGGGGTGGGATGATTCTGAAAATAGGTATGGATCATTCCTCTATCCCCGACATTTAGCACCAGTAAGATATTAACAAAAGGAGATGAGCTGCATTGCCAGCAAGTCGACAATCCATCAGCCACAAGTCGTGACTAACTTGGATGAGATCGGCTGGTGATTTCTGGTGATTCTTTGCCAGCATTTTTTGCCATAAATGCTGGCTCGAAATGGGGAATCTAGGGGAATATCTTTATTTGCGGCTGGTGATTTCTGGAGAGTTTTGGCATTTGCGTAAATCCGCTAGACATGGGGAATCTTTTTGGAATATGTATGAATATGTTGTTTTTCTTTGGACCATCTTTGGCGCAAATGTCAGGAATGACAAAACGCAGTGAGCTGTAGCAGCGACCGGGAAACGGTGAAAATGCAGAAAACCTTGTGAAGGGTTTGCCCTTGGCAAAAGGCTTGCCACCATCAACCCTGATAGGACTCATTAAGCCAGGTACGGGGTAGCCTGAGGATTCCATTCCAAGGACATGCAAGGTTTTGACAGGCCCACCATGTCACTGTGCGTCGGTGCAGGGCTGATTGGAAAGTGCAGGAGAGCAAAAAATCCGCGGGAAAGACTACAGGCCACATACAGTAGAGGGAAACTTCGTAGATGTGGTAAAACCTCAACACCCCCGCCATCTTGTGGGTATGATTCATTCATCCGACTAACCCCCAAATGGTAAATTGGATCAACAAATTCGTGTTTTGGTCTATGCCTCCAGTGGGTTTACCACATCAAGAAGTGAACTGATTCTGGATGAACTCCCCATCTTCGGTTGATATGATACCCCTTGTCATCAAGTACCTTTTGTTGGTGATATTCTGCATACTATACACATAAATCACATAAATGTTTCTATCCTGTTCTGAATGCTTTCTTGTTACTCCGGGGAAAACGTTTAGATGTGGAAAAGCCATGGTTTCCCGTTATCTACGGGCGGTTTCCACATCGGGATCGCGGATCGCTCAGGTTACAAGCCAAGCTGCAGAGGGGGGCACAACGAGAGAACGAGGCCGGCAGATGATGTGTTTTGAGAAAAAGCTGATGAATTACCCTCTGGTAATTTAACTATGGTGGTTTAATGGTGATTTAATGGGATTTAATGGTGATTTAATAGATCTACCCTCTGGTTATGTCATAGCATAGCTATTGAAAATGACCATAGAAATAGTGGATTTTCCCATTAAACATGGTGATTTTCCATAGTTATGTAAATGTTTACCAGAGGGTAGGGGGAAAATCTTCCATCTATGATTTCCCAGCCATACCTCCATCATTTTTTGGGGGATCTTCCATTGCCATGTTTGATGACCGGAGGGTAATGCGGCTTGGGAGTACCCACATCCTCAACCACTTCATGCACTGCCTGGAATGCATTTCCGCATTCCCATGGCACAATGTGATATTTTCTCCGACACCCAAACAATTCAGACCCAAAAATTAAGACCCAAAAATTAATTAAGACCAAAAAGAATGAGACTGTAGCTTTTTCGACTCGGAAAATCACCTTACAGACCCATCTTTTGTGGGGGTCCATCTCGTATCTCGAAAAAAGATCCATGGTAAAGCCCCCCCAGTTCAACTGGGATGACTGGCAGGTGCTGACCAGCAAAGTGGTGTCTGCTCAGCAGGACAGTTATGGATGAGATTAAGGTCCTAAAAATGGAGGAATTCCGAATTCCTGTGAGTTTTATATCAAGAATGGTGATTCAACCCGCAAACGTGGTGATTTAAGCTGCAAGTCAGGGACGCCTATTTTGTCAAAGAGGTTCCCCATTGTTTCTTCACATCTTCCAGAAACGCATGGTCCAATGGTCCCTTGAACTCTTCCGATTGAGCTGGTTGTGGCCAAAAAAAATCAACCATGATTTATATTGATTAATGTTTAATTATTATGTTTAATTATTATGTTGATACCATTATTATTATTATTAACACAACTGGTCATTGGGATCAGCAGCGACTGGCTTCATGGTGAAAACCCCTTTAGGCAATGGGAAATCCTCGGACATCATCGACTTCGACTTCAACGGCATCGACAATGGATGTCTGAGAGTAGAGCTATCCATGGTGTAGCTATGTATATATATAAGATATATCTAAGATTATCTAAGATTATTCCAGTTGATCTTAAGTTACATTCCCATGCTTTATTCAGTTTATTCATGTTTTTTTCTCTTATTCGGTGGCCATTTGCGGGTATATTTCGATTTGATCTTGGGGGATGTTTCTGTTCGTAAACTGCTGTGACTGTGATAGGGACCCCAGTGGAGATTGATCTGGAAAGATTTGCGGTTCTGTCATTTTTTTTGGTGAGCAAAATCCCTGATTGCATGGTTAGAGACATTCGATTCTTCACAAAATGCGGCTATACCCCATTTTTCCACACACCCAACTCATCCCAACTCTATTTTTTCATTGGCATATACTGTGTATATATATATATATGTATATAATATATATATATGTATATAATATATATATATATATGTCTATATAATATATATATATGTATATATATATATGTATATATATATATATGTGTATATATATATGTATATATATATTATATATATATAATATATATATATTATATATTATATATATATTATATACATATATATGTATATTCACGGTAAAACCACCAGTTTTTGGGCATGTTGATGTTTGAAGCAGCATTTTTGATAGGTACACCCTATTTTCCGAAACATCCAAACATCATCTTGTTGGCTTTCCCATGATATCCCTGTTTTAAACACCCGTCCGATGTTCCTTTGGCTGCGCGCAAAAAAACCAAGCGTCGTGACCCGATGTCTTCCAGGAGTTCTTGGCTTTGCAAGGTGAATTTAAAACCATCAAGGATGGGGAGCCAAGGGAAGAGATGGAAACACTCCAGGGTATCGAACTGTAAATCTGGTTGGTGGTTTCAAACATGAATTTAATTTTCCATTTCATATATGGGATAATCCTTCCCATTGACTTTCATATTTTTCAAGATGGTTCAAAACCACCAACCAGTAAATTGAGAGTGTTTCATGGTGATTACTAGTGATTGATTACTAGTGATTGATAATTTATTCGGCATTTTCAGGTACCTAAAATGATGGAGGTACTGTACCATATAAAGCCATAGAACTTGGGAACAAATCCCCCTTACATAGCCCTGAAGTTTAGGCCTTACACATGGTAGGTACCTTCAATTTAGGTACCTGAACTGGCCATTGATAAATTGATAGTGATAATAGGGATTAACCAATGATCTGGTTGAAAACGGGCTTGAGATATCCTGCATTGTAAAATACGATAGGTTTTTCAATCGATACAAGGATTTCTAGAAACTCCATGGCACTCTATGATGCAGCGTTCCAATCTACCATGCTTCAGAACATCTTGGAACAGTCTTGGGCAGCTGCAACACGGCTCAGAGGAAGGAGGGGCACCTCCTTGGGACTATCCAACCAGGAACTTCTGTGGACAATTCCAAAGGTATCATCCAAGGAGTCAATGAGGATTTCATGGGACGGATATTGATTGGGATATCATCGAATTATTCCAAAGATATATGATATATGATTGGGATATCATTGATATCATCCATTGATATCATATATATATATATATACCCTCTGGTTATTTAACATAGCCATGGAAAATGGCCCATTTATAGATGGTTTACCTGGGTTTACCTATTAAAAATGGTGATTTTCCATGGCTATGTTAAATAACCAGAGGGTATATATATAGGGATATTCCAAAGATATATTGCCCATGGGATCTCATCCCATGATCTCATCCAGGAGGAATACAATCAACAGCTGGAGGGCCTTCGGTCAGAACTGGAGGCCGGTTCTGCGGAGAGTTGACACGGGCCAGGCTTCGCGAAAAATGAGCAGTTTGAAAAACAACACTTGCTTATTACCCTCTGGTAAACTAACATAACTATACATAACTATGGAAAATCACTATTTTTCATGGGAAAACTCACTATAAATGGCCATTTTCAATAGCTATGTTAAATTACCAGAGGGTATATGATGGGAATTTCGTCACCATGTACAACAGTTTTAACCATCAACCATACGATTATATATATATATACATGTGAGAGATGATGGGGCAATACATTGGATTGGCTCAAGCATGTAATTCTAAATACAAGATGCTTTGAGAGATTGTTTATTCATGGATTTGAACATGTAATCCAATTCCCCTAGTATTTAGGACCCACGAACTGGTCCCAATGGAATGTGTAAATCCCCTAAGTGGTCCCATGGTGTCTGGTGGCTGTTTGATATTTGGGGGCAGGGATCATCACAAGCAAAACCTCCCAACGTGGTTTAGTCGCTGATCTGAGAATTTTGGGTTCCCAGATAGCGGACTTAGTATCAAGGGGATGAAATTGTGGTAGGCAAAATGAGGCTTAACCAATGGATGTTTGTGGTTCTCAGTTCTTTTAGATCTATATGGAGGATTCCTGAGTCATGGGGGTACCCCACATCATCCAAGTTATGGATGACCATTGTAGTATTGAACCAACCATGGTGACTTGGGGATCCCCAATTTTAAGAACCCCCTCCATTTTTCATGGTTGAATTAGGATTGAATCCCCTAAAAATCCCATAGAAAATCACAGACAGTTTGGTGACTCAAATCCCATTAAACCCCATATCAATCCCTTGTATGGACGCTCCGATACCCCAGGAGCAACAGGGGGCCGCGGACCGCGCTGACCGACGCGTGAAGTGTGCCGAGGAGACAGGGGAGACACGACGCACGCGGGAGAGTTGTGCAACCAAAATGGCCTGGTCTAAAAATAGCGCCAAAAGGCAACTTTTCAGTAACCAATTGTCATCTTTTATTAATCCATTCCCCCGAATTTTGAAAGTCCTGAATGGTTTCTTTTTTGCAGATCTACTCATTTTCTGGCGCCCAAAAATTGTTGGTATTTCATGTGATCAGAGAACAGGACTGTCCAAAAAAAGATGTCCCAAACTTCGGTTCAGCGGGCCTCACCTGCAACGTCTATGTTTTGGAGTAAAACACTAATTTGCCGGCATATTTTTCTTTCACCCAATCTATTGACAAAGAAGTCATTCACACTTTGCTTCGCAACGAAAATCTCAGAATCGGTTGACAGGGAAATTTTAGCCAAAACCCCAGGTTTGGTTGATGGGGATCACCTTTTTTTCATGTAGATCCCTTAAACCAATACAGGGATTACTGTATCATATTTGGTGATTATATAGATCATCAAAGGAAGTTGGGAAACAATCTTCCGAGTTACGGATGACTTTTACTCAATAAAGGGTGGTGTGAGACTTTACATCACATAACAATACATTCATGAAGGGCGGTGTGAGACTTTACATCCAATAACATCCAATAACATTACATTCATCAAGGGTGGTGTGAGACTTTACATCCAATAACGATACATTCATGAAGCGCGGTGTGAAACTTTACATCACATAACAATACATTTATTTAGGGTGGTGCGAGATTCTTGTCATGTCTTGTTGCCATATGCGCGGAGAGATGCAAACTTGCCACGTGTTCGTGTTGCTGCAAAACGCATTGTAATGGCTGCATGACTGTTGCCCGGGGCTTGTGTTGGGGAGGAAGCCGGAGCACGAAACCTTGTGTTTTTCCGTGTCAAGTGGCTGCAGCCGGCGATGAAAGGTACCTCCTGTGTGCGGTGTGTGCGGTGGGTGCGGCTTGGATCGTTTCAACCGGTAGAGATCCGGACTCAGGATAGCAAATCCTTTACACAGTTTTTGGCCAAGATTAAGTTCAATGCAGCCAAGGTGTTGGGCCCTTAGGTGGTGATCAACTTGCTCGATGGCTATGGAGTTCCATTTTTTTTTCAGTCGTCAACATCTCAGCCCAGACTACAAATGTAAATACTTTAGGACCATAGCATCAAACATATCTGCATTGATCTATATTTTGTTTGGGTCCAGTCTGGCATTTATCAGTTTGCCATCATCACTTTATAACGGTTCTCCCTTGGTGTTCTGCCACGCGTGGATGCAAATCGCATTGTAATGAATGGATGTGTACGTGTTGTTGCAAAACGAATTGGAATGGCTGCATGGGCTTTGTTTTGGGGAGGAAGCCGGAGCACGAAACCTTGTGTTTTTCCGTGTCAAGTGGCTGCAGCGGGCGATGAAAGGTACCTCCTGTGTGCGGCGGGTGCGGCTTGGATCGTTTCAACGCGTAATCGGTTCTCCTTTGGTGTTTGCCACGTGTGGATGCAAATCGCATTGTAATGGCTGCATGAATGTTGCGTGCACTTTGTTTTGGGGACGAAGCCCGAGCACGAAACCTTGTGTTTTTCCGTGTATAAAGTGGCTGCAGCTGGCGATGAAAGGTACTTCCTGTGTGCGGCGGGTGCGGCTTGGATCGTTTCAATGCAGTCATGTTCTTGGACAGCAGCGCAACAGTTTCGAAAAATTAACACGCACGCACGGGCCTGGCTGGCGCACGGCGCGTGCAAGTTCTATAGATGAGAAAAACTTTATAGTATAGTATAACCCTAAGGCAGCTTCCGCCCCGCCTCGTGCGGGTACTACTGGTATTCAATCCGCCATTTTTAGTTGGCTTTAGTCATAGTCCCATAAATCCTTCTTAAATCCTCTTAAATCCCATTGAGCCCCACTAAATCCCATGACATCCACCACTACGTCAGCAGGACTTGGTTCGATTTCACCAAGAGCAACGGAGGATGATGGCCAGTCACTGGAAACAGCAGTGTCAGGTGAAGGACCTCTTGTGCCAGCGCGAATCTTGTGATCTCAGAAGGGGATTCATAGAATGTGGATCCCCCGTTCGATAGCTAAAGAAACCTTAGGAAACCGATAGGAAAATTGCCATCATTTTCCTCATGAAGCTGGTCATTTTGGGATACAATCCCCCACGTTTCAATGACAGATTTATAGATGCACCACATTCCACCAAGAAGTCTGGTAGGTATTCTTTGAGGTTGGGGGAAGGGAATACCATAATCGCTTGTAACGGAAACTCTTCTGCAGCTCTTGGTGGTTTCATTTTAGATCATCTTGGCATGAATCTCTTGGCGACAAGATGCACAGCCTTACGGTGCATGGCTGGGACCTTCGGCACAAATCGTGCACCCGCCAGAAATCTTATCTAAGGGGAAAAATCTCAGGCTTCGAAAACCCTGGCGTTGGTTATTTGTTTGTTCGGGTCTTACACTACACAACATATATATATATATACATGTATAATACGAGTGTGTGTATATATATATTATACACATAGATTTGGAATTATCATAGGCCTTGAACTAGGGATCCCCATTGAGCAGCCACATTGTTCCAGGGATTTCCCAATAGGCTTTTGACCCATTGTTGATCGTCAAATCCCTATACTTCATTGTAAAATCACTATTTTTGATGGCCAAAGCATGTCAAATCACTATTCTGGTCGGCTAAATCCCTAAAATTCCCTACTTTGTTTTATCTTGGCCTGGCCTTTGTCTATCTAGCTGGACCCAGGACGAGAGCATCCGAAATCTGAACCGGCGCTTGATCGAGTACCTTGGGCTTTACATGAATCAGGGTTTGGTAAATGTCCTCTTTTGGGGATTTGGAATATTACTTGAAACACGTATCTGTTGGAGATGAACAAAAGAACATTTTTGTTGGGTGATGTGGCACGATGTTGACATTTTTCGGCCCTTTACCAACCCTTGCCCAGTTTCCCACCCTATTTGGAGTGTCGGAGCGACGCGACTGTTAGGACTGTTAGGAGTCTTGAGAATTCAGGAATCGTGGACAATTCACCATTTTAATTGATACACCTGCAAAGATGAAGAGCCACTTTGCAACCAATATTTCTTGAAACGTTCCGAACAAAATTGGATATTAAAAAATGAGACACCACATAGTTTATATAGTTGGTTTCGGGAGAACGATTGGGGTCTTCTTATAGTATGGTTTTGGATCCCAATATCGTAACTATCCAGTGGTTCATTCGGGGAACCCCATAACGTGATGATGTATTGATATAATCAATTGGTTGCAGCTAAAGCATCTACTGCCATGTGGGGTTGTCTCAATCTAGTGGTTCAAAATGTTCAAAATGTCACATTCCCCACCAATGGATGGGTTTGAAAATCTTGTACCCCATTCCCTCCGCTGGATTCTCATCATTTTCTCCATGGAAGTAACAATTTTTTCGGGATCTGTCCCATTTTCACAGCCAGATCGCCATGACTTCTGTGGTTCCCCATGTACCAAGCCATGGCAGGTATTCCACCGACTGGCAACACTTGGGTCTCCAGAGGCAAACTGAGGCACCCATTTCTGGTGACTCATTGTGGATGGTGCAAACTGAGGCAACCACCAAAAAGATAGAAATTCGTTGGAATCCGGGACCTTTTTTTGGAAAACATATGAGCTATGGTCAATACTCATGGTTAATAACCATTAATAGGGGCTAGTCATCCAATGGTTTATAGGGATTATAATAACCATTATAAGGATCCTTATTATGAATGGGATGACCATCAACCATATAGTGAGTATTGACCATGGCTCATATGAAAACATCATCTATGCCATTCTGGAAACACTTTTCATCACTATGAAAAATTCTTTTTTGGGTTGCTATCGTGAATAATTGGGACTGAGATGATAGTCATTCACTATAGGAGACAATAATGGGATAATGATATCATGGGATAATATATTCGTATGTCACAGTTATGATCCTAATAGTGTCATTATCATCCACTTTCATCCCGTTTCATCCACTGGGTTTACAACATGAAATAATGGGTTGACTATGATGAGGACAATTATGGGATGATCATGACATGATCATGAAGGCCGCCATACTCCTTTTTTGGTTCTTTATGAAGGATATCCAACAGCCCCTTAAAATGCAAACGGCAGACTGTCACCACGGTGACGGATTTGTTCATCTTCAGGGACCTCCACGGGGTGGTATTGGGATTGGCCCTTTTTTCAGGTCCCGAATCTCAAGGATACCAAACTATATCCTTGAATGCCCAAGATGGCGAATTCAAGTGCTACAAACATCTACCAATAAGTCCGCCAACATCAGTGAAGAACTCATCTGAATACACACATATGTGTATATATATATGTATATGTATGTATATGTATGTATGTATATATGTAGATATGTATATATATAAGGCTTAAGCAGGGTTTCCCCACGACCCGTTCACGTGGCTTATTGCCTTAGTGGAACTTTGCCGGTGTTCCACGGGCCCATTTTGTGGTGCCTTTCCAACGGCGATTTCCTCGAGCTCTTCCGCAAGGTGACGTTCATCTTGTTCGGCTAGGCAGTGCATGGTTGGGGTCCTGCGATTCCTCTTTGGCATCCTTCTCCTCACCCAGAATTACGCCTTCCCACAGGAGGAGACTCAGACGCAAGCGTTCCAAAGCAAGGGCGCTTTGGTTTCAGCACAGAACAGGGGCCAGGACACTCCGACCGGTAGAGCTTCGGAGGGTTTTTGGGATCCTGAACGCGCACCACTCGCGCGACAAGGCCTTCTTAGATCGTGTGGCGAAAGCAATGGCTCATTCTCTTGTGGATTGGAGATGCAGCGCATGCTGGCGGACGAACAAGGCCAACACTCAACGCTGCGCACGTTGTGGCATTTTCTGGACGCATGGCAACGACCAGACCTATGTTCCACAGAAGTCAGCGCATCGCAGCCCAAGGAGATCGACTCAGTCCTCTGCTTGGAACTATACAGGATGGTCTTCACAAGACCAGTGGTCCGATCAAGCATGGCAGCATGGCCAACAGCAGGAGCGGGCAGCACACAACAGACCGAGAGGGAATACTCCCAGAAAGCAGACACCCAAGGGCAAGAAGAAGCAGAAAAGCAATACAGACAGCATGCCGCCTCCAGAACCACCATGGCATTCGCAGTATCGTGGCGAAGCCTTGCCCTCAGGAGCTGGAGCAGAGGGTCAGGCTGCATCGGAAAACCTGACAATCTTGGCCACAGCCCTGAAAGAAGCCAACACGCCAATTCCTGCACGTGTCCAACATATCGTGGCGGAGAATTCGGCACCGGTTCCGACTTCAAAAGGGCTCAAAAATGCGGTGGACAAGATGGACAAGGCGAGAAAGAAGCTTCGAGATGCCCAAGCAGCTCGGTCCAACCTTCATACCAATTGGAGGACATATATAGCCGATTCATTGAAGCGATGGACGCAGTTTGCGGAGCAATTCGGCAAAGACGATGCCGACCTTGCGGCCAAGGTGAAAGCTGCACAGGACAAACTGCAAAGCACCAAGGAAGAAGTGGAATCTCGGAAGCAAGCTTTCGAAGAACTGGACGAAGAGTCGCCGGTGGACATCTCAGACGAGGAGATGACAGACCGCATCGACACAGCAGAGAACATCCAGGCGAGCTTGGCTTCCATGGTGTCCCAGCTGCACGATTTGCAGCAGAAGGCAGACGAAGCGATCATAGATGCCAACGAGAACAAGTCCAAACGACCCAGGTTAGAAGAGCCGGGAGAGGAAACAAAAGAAGCTGCACCACCTCCACTTGCTGGTGGCTTAGCCTCTACGGCTATGGTGCCTTTTGGCAAGCCGGGCAAGTAGACCATAGGGAGACTTGCCCTGGGCAGACATGGGGCTCAGATGCGGTTCTTTTGAACTGGAGCCATTCCTTCACCTTCGACCCGGAATACCAGTCGGTTTGGGCTGCATCAATTGCGGGGCTTGATTTATCATGGGAAGTTGGTACTTTATCCTCCACTTTGCCAAGTTCCAGGCCGGCGTCTTTGTCCTTGCGACCGAAGAGAAGCAAGATTTCAGGACGACGAGTCCATTTCCATGAATCAGTGGAATCCTATGTGGGTATTTTGGATCCCCCAGCGACTCTTGTGGAGCAAAGTGATGAGATTTTTGAGCACCAATTTTCATCAGAGCTATCCCCGGATGAGAAGCATTTTGAGGACGTCTCTTTGATGTCTGTGGGCATGCTTACATCGCCGAGGGCTATAGCCACTGAGAATCACGATGCAGCTGCGGTTTTTGATGACCACCTAGCTGTTCGTCAAGAAGAAGATTTTCCACTTCATCACGCAGAACATGATGCAGAACCTGCAGATGAGGATATGAGTTCCTCCAGTGAATCAGACAGCAGTGAGTTTAGGAGACCAGCTATGGTTTACTCTCTGGAATGGGATCCGATGCATTGCAGACCAAGATGGAGCAGTTACGAGAAGCTCCTCAAGGACATTGCGGTGCATTTTGACATCAGTATCCATGATCTTTCTGCAGTTCATGCTGTACGACATCCTCCTGTGGATCTTTTAAGTTCCCGGATTCAGCCCTTCATAGCGCAAAGGCCAGGTGACATCACGGAGGGCTCAAATTTCCAACTGATTCTCCTCGACGTGGAGTTCCACAACGCGTTTCCATCTCTTGAGCAAGAGACGGTGCGTAGAGTCAGACTGTTACCTATGACGCTCTCTCGGAAGGCTCTTATTGCTTTGCTGGGGTTGGAAGCGCATTGTCGCTATGTGAAAAAGGCATGCCTGGTCTGGCACAATGGAGAACAGGTCAAAGTCCAGGCGCGCTCACTGATGGATCTACGGCATGGGGACTTCATCAAGGTTGCAGTTCCACCTGGACGAGGGGAACTACGCAAACATTACACCAGAGAGGTGGCACAATGTTTCAGACGTGGATATCAGCCTTCGAATATCCCTGCAGTCCTTGAAGCTCACCCAGACGGGCTCAACGTCATTGACATGCCGATTGCCGACAACTTCAACTATATTCCAAGTGCAGCTGACCTGGACTATGACAGGGACGCCATGAGCTTGGTACAATTGCCTGGCTGAAGCAGACCAGCCTTTGACGCATGGCCTGATTTTCTCACCAGGCCATCAGCGCAGGCCATCAGCGCAGAATGCAAGGTTGGTGAAGAAGATCGACGTGAGCCCGCAGTTGTGGTCTCAAACATGACGCCACCAGCTGAAGAAGGACGCCCAGACCTCGACTTTGGCGACACCACCCAGTTTTTGCAGAGTCTTCATCCAATCTGGCAACATTATGCTGCGGTTGAAAGAGCAGATGAAGGCAGGGTGCTCTACCTCAGAACATGGTACACTGACCACTTGAGGCATCCGCGTTGCGATGAAGATCGAGGAGTTCGACTTCTAAACGATCCATGGAGATGGCCGGAAGCGATAGCAGAACGTTGGGACGATCTTATTGATCCTGACGTGAGGATTGACCTTCATTTGGTAAGACCGTCACCAAGAACACGCAGTTGGGAAGATGCTGATGCGGTTCCTCACATCATTGTTGTTCAACGTCCTCGTGAGGATTTGCGGAGCATTCATGTCACAGTCATTGATCCTGCACATGTCGACACTCCTCTCAATTCCTTTGTCCTAGCTGGACCAAGAATCATCAACAAGAGATATTTTCTGGTACTACTAGGCATTTTGGATGAGAGCATCGTAGAGAGTCTTGTCGACTGCATGGTTTGGCATGGCGAAATGCTTTTGGACCACAATGATTTTATTCGTGCACAACATGGTTTCAGCTTTTTGGTCATCCTCAACCACTTGCGGGACATCATCACCAGGGCTGCAGCGGCGAGTTCGGCAAGTGGTCACAATGCTCTGAACCTCCTGCAAATTGATGCCAGAAGAACCAAAATCCAGCTGGATGATCTCATCAGTGCCCCCTCGCCTCTGACTCAGCAGACCCTCATTGCATTGAGAGTTGTCTGGGGCCTTGATCCTGGACCACATCCAGATTTCGTGGAGGTATCAGGAGCGGCAACAACCCTTGAAATTGCAGAAGAATTTCACAAATGGGGAATATCCTGCCGACCTGTGGCATGTTTTGAAAGAGACGCAGTGGTTTGCCTGGGGATGGATGAGGGACATCTCCCTCGAGCTTTTCACTATGTCTTTGTCAACTTGGACCTTGACGACAAGGACTCCATCTTTTTGCACACTCACCAACATGTCATGGATGAACTCACCATCATGAGGCACCTATATGGACTGGGTTGCTGGAGAGCGGTTGTGATTTCTTCGCAAGAACCTTTCTCGCAGATGTACAAGATCACTTTCAGAAATCAACAGGTCACCATGGCGTGCCCTCCACACAGAGAAAAGTTGCAACCGACTTGGCCACCACCTCAAACTGGAGGAGGAGGAACACAGCGCTTCTTCCATGGCCATGCAGACTTTAGTAGTGACACGTTGATTGACATCGGCATCAAACACAAAGATATCAACGATCTCTTTGGTTCTCATGATGCCGTCCTCCAACAAGATTTTGGCAGCCGCCAGCCTCCAGCAGAGATCTTGGAAGCCATCACAGCCTGCGATCCTGGCATCGCGGACTGTGACTTGGACAGGCTCCTGATCTATGCTGATGGTTCTTCACTTGGAGCGCTCAAACAAGTTCCACCCCTTCGTGCGGAAATGGAGGGACTTGGCGACACATGGGCCTATGTTGTCGTGGGAGAAAGGTACCACCCTCCTGGACTCAAGTTCATGGGTTGGTCGTCACAAGCTGTACACTATGAAGAGTCCAGCAATATGCATATTGGTGCGTCACGACTGGGGGCCGATATGGCTGAAAAAGAGGGGCTAGCCTGGGCAGCACTCTGGCGACTCAGTCAGAACTGGAGCATTGCCACCTGCTTTCGTTCGGATTCTCGTACGGCACTTGGACAAGCTGAAGGAACAGTTGGCACTACGCAGGTGGACGAGATCTTTGGCTTCATGCGTGGTGTTTTCCAGGCAGTTGAATCCGCGCTGGAGCCCCACAATGTGGCTTATTCACATGTACCTGGACATGCAGGCGAAGTGTGGAATGAGCTATGCGACTGGCTGGCAAAGGAAGAACGAAGGAGCAGCTTTTACTGTCCCAGGCCTACACTTGACGTGCAAAAATGGAAGAGAGCTATGGGCCACACTTGGATGCTCTTCAATCAACATGATGATCTACCAGCCTTTTGTGGGGTTGGGTTTCATGCACCTCCACCCAGCTTGCCATCTGGAACGACAACAACGTTGTTGCCAAGCAAGCCGCAACACAGACACAGAAAGCTTGTCTTCACCATGAGTGTGTGTTCTGCCAACGTTCAATCACTCAGCAGTGGTCCACAAGGTCATGCAGGGAAGATAGCGTACCTTCGACAACAAGTACGAGCTCTTCATTTCAACTTCTTGGGCATTCAAGAGGCGAAGACCCAAGAGACATGCACCTACGTTGACCACGTTTATCGCCTGGCCAGCGGATGTGAACGGCATCAACAAGGTGTGGAATTGTGGATCAACATGGCCCAACCATATGGGCACCTCAATGGCAAGCCTTGCTACTTTGAGAAAGGTGACTTCCAGATCACACACAAAGACCCTCGGATCCTCATGGTGCGTGTTGACACTCAGTTTTGGAATGGATGGATTGTGGTTGCATACGCGCCACAAAGTGGCATCAGCAGGGGAGAGCGGGCAGACTGGTGGCAACACTTTGCTGAAGTCACACAAAGCAGAAGAGAACATGAGCCGCTGATTGTCATGATTGATGCGAATGCGTCCCCAGGAGATTTTGATGGCAAGGCAGTTTACAAGAGGGACCTGGCGACCTCTTCAAGCACGGAGTTCATGCGGGAGTTTGCGGAGGCCCATGATCTTTTCCTTCCTTGCACTACATCAGCGCATGTTGGTGACATTTGCACATGGACCGATCCGAGTGGCATGCACTCCTACTGCATCGACTATATCATCCTCTCCCGACATTTTGCAGATGCTTGTAAGACTTCACAAATTGCGGAGGAGTTTGACAACGCCTCCTCAGACCATGTTGCACCTCTTGTGGAACTGGAATGGACAGAGACTGTTCAGGTGCAACGACCCAAGAAGCAAAGATCCCCTGCCTATGACGCAACACAAATCTCGGCCACCGTTGTTGCTGATATTCTCCAGAATTATACACCAGCGGCATGGCATACTGATATTGAGAGCCAGGTGGACAATCTCAACGAGGCGATTCTTCACGGTCTATGTCAAGCCTGCCCCAAGTCTGACACACAGGCCAAGAAGCCCTACATGAGTGAGGAGCTATGGCAGTTGCGCCAGCACAAACTTCAGACGCGCAAGAGGCTGAAAGACATCAGCCGAAGACAGCGTGAGGAAAGTTTGGTGTGCTTTTTCAGGCTTTGGCATGCGGTGAAGAAGCAGGACAAGCCAATCTCTGGCATTCAAATGTGGGAGTATGGCAATTTCCTCCTCTTGCAGTCCCTCCGATGTTCGGCAAGATTGTATCATTACACCACCCAGCTTCGAGGGAAGCTCAAGAATGCCAAGCAGAATCACATCAAAGCCAAGATTGAGAGTCTCCCAGAGGGTGCGTCAGCTGCAACCATCCTGCACGAAATGCGCCCCATACTGGGACCATCCAATCTGAAGAAGGTCAAAACGGCCACCTTGCCGTATGTGAGAAAGGAGAATGGAGAGATCTGTACTCTACCGAATGAGGCAGTTGATACCTGGCTGACATTCTTCAGCACGATGGAAGCAGGAGAACGTCTGCCACTAGACGAACAAAGGGAGCTTTGGATTCGAAATCTTGCAGCTCTCCAACAGAGCTCCTTCATCATTGATGGGGAACATCTTCCACGCTTGCTTGACCTTGAAGCGGCGCTGCGACGTGTGAACCCACAGAAGGCCACAGGGCCTGATCATGTGCATCCTCGTTTTTGCTGTGCAGCTCCACATCGGCTTGCTCGCAAGCTTTACGGGGCATTGATGAAGCTGCTCACACATGGGCAGGAGTCTCTCTGCCACAAGGGAGGTTTGCTGCACCCAGTGTGGAAAGCCAAAGGAGCGAAAGACTTCTGCACATCATTTCGGAGTATTTTAGTGTCCAGCCACATTGGCAAAAGTCTTCATCGCAGCATTCGCCAACATCAGACCACCCTCTTCAGTGCCTTCCTTCAGAGAGAACAGATAGGAGGACGGCCTCGAGCTCCCGTCACTTTGGGAGTGCACATAGGTCGCGCTTTTCTGAGAGCACGCAAGGCACAAGGGCACAATGTGGCGATGCTGTACCTTGACCTCACGGAAGCGTTCTACCGCATCCTGAGACCTCTTGTGGTTGGCGGTGAGATTGAGGACGAGCTGGTTCTCTATGTTGGTGCTCGACTTGGCCTTACGGAGGATCTTTTGGCAGACCTTCATCGTCACCTGGCCGAGCCGACAGCGGTAGAATGTGCCCACCTGCCACGGCATTTGCAGCTCACTCTGCGGGCGTTGCATCAAGACACCCACTTTCATGTCAAGGGGCAGGAAGACAGCTGCAGGACGAGGCTTGGGTCTCGCCCGGGTGACTGTTTTGCGGATGTCATCTTTTCATACCTGTGGTGCCGAATTTTGACACGCCTTCAAGATCAGCTCAGCTCCCTGGGCATCGGCGAGGTCTTTCCCAAGCAGACAGGTTTGGTTTTGAAAGCAGATGAAGGTGACGGTCCTATTGAATACTGCAGTTTTCTCGGTCCAACGTGGATGGACGATACATGCGTCTGCATCTCAGATGTATGCCCGCAGGCCTTGGAGCACAAGATCACGCAGGCTGCCAGTGAGCTTCTTTCTTTGTGCGACTCTCATGGGCTTACTCCGAATCTTTCTCCAGGCAAGACGGAGGCGCTTTTGGTTTTCCAAGGTAGGGGCTCAAAGCAGATGCGTGTCAAGTATTTTGGACCCAATTCAGAGAATGTGATCACGACAATTGGGGAGCGCGGGCTGCGCAAAATCAAGGTTGTGGGTCACTATACCCATTTAGGATGCGTCATCCACCACCGATCTGACAATCGGAAAGAAGCCAGAAGACGCATCGGCATTGCACAACAAGCTTTCACTCAACACCGTCGTCATCTTCTTCAAAACCCACAATTGCAGCCAGGCAAACGCATCGAACTCTTCAAGACGCTCATTTTGAGTCGCTTCAGTTTTGGTACGGAGTCCTGGACCTTTGAAGATTGCAAGAGCAGAGAACATGTGCATAATTCTTTGATGCGTCTTTTTCGTCGACTTTTGAAAGTTCCACATGATGCTCACCTCACCGACGAGGACATCTTGGTTGGCACTGGACTCAATAGCCCGACGGAAATTCTTCGCATATCACGACTCCGTTACCTGGGCACGCTGTACAGATGCGGGGATTTGGTTCCATGGGGCCTGCTCAACAGTGACACCGAGTGGAAGAGACTTTTGGCAGATGATTTGGATTGGATGTGGATGCAACTTCGTGCGGCCTCCTCAATGTCTAATCCTGCTGACAGCATTGGTCAATGGGAGTCATTATGGCTTTACCACCCGTCCTACTGGAAGAGATTGGTACGCCGGGCAGGTGAACATGCCATCTTGCAACGACAGAGAAGTCATCGTGTGGGACAGTTCCATGGGCGCTTTTGTCTCCTTTTTGAACAAGTTCTTCCTGGGCACTTTAAGCAGCACAAAGTTGAACGTTCCCCCATTGAGACGGAGGAAGTGCACGCATGCATGCAATGTCGGCAGGTCTTTGCCAGCAAAGGAGGACTAGGAGCGCACTGTTTCAAACGACATGGCACAGTGGCCAAAGTCAGGTTCCTCTTTGACAAGACCAGCTGCGGAGCATGTCTCAAAGAGTATCATACCTTCAGCAAACTTCAAGCACATCTGAGAAACTCTGGTGCTTGCCGAAGAGCGCTTTGGGGACGGCGACGATACAATGGGCCGAGTCATGGAACAGGCTCCGTGATTGATCGTCAGCTTTGCCAGCAGCATGATGGCATCCTTCCGCCACTTCAAGGACACGGCCCCCATCTTCCAGCCCGGGCGCCGGTCGAGATCCCGGAGTACGACCTCGAGCTGGCGGAGTGCATCTACATGGCCCTTGTGGAGTGCGAGGACAAGAACCTGGTTGAGCAAGTGGTACGGGAGATCCTATCCACACGTTCTTCATCCTGGCGATCATGCAGGGCATCACTTTACTATATGCTGGAGGAGCTCACGGCAGAGGACATCGAGGCCTTGGACCTTGGGGACATTGACGTGAAGCAGATCTTAAACTTCCTGGCCACGACTGCGGCCTGGCCTTTTCTTCTGGAGGCCCCCACACATGCGCGCACAATTTTGGTAGAAGAGCAGCTGGCCACCTGTGAACTGGCCTCTCAAGATGGAATTGCGAAAGCTGGTCGCCAAGAGAAGATCTGGCCTGTGCCCAGACCGATGGCGAGAGAAAGGTACATCATCCATGCCTTCTCCGGGAGGCGTAGGATGGGAGACTTTCAACACTTTGTGGATGCGGCCAGCCGTCGTCAACCAGATGCCATGATTTTCACCATCTCTGTTGATTTGATGGTGGATCCAGTGTGGGGCGACGTTTCCAGACCAGAGGTGAGAAGTTTTTGGATCAGTGCGGTCAAAGACCGTTTTGTGGTTGGATGCATGGCTGGGCCACCGTGCGAGACTTGGTCGCAAGCACGTGGCAAACAACCAGCTGCAGAAACTACGAATGAGGCTTCCAGACGATCCTGGAAGGGACCGAGAGTGCTTCGCGACTTGGAGGAGATCTGGGGCAGAGCCTAGTCTGGCTCTCAGAGAGATCAGACAATTGGACGTGGGCAACCTTCTTTTACTTTTCACTTTGGAGATCTTGATCAATTTGGCTCTGGAAGGTGGCATTGGGTGTTTGGAGCATCCGGCGCCCCCAGAGGACAAAGAGAAGGCCAGTATTTGGAGACTGCCGGTGGTCCAGTTTCTTTTGGCATGGCCGGAGTTTGAGTTCCTCGAACTCTCACAGGGCTTGTGAGGTGCTCCCAGCCGCAAACCCACGGGGCTGTTGCTCCTCAACATGACCTCCATGGTAGCGCAGCTTCGAAGATGGCAAGTCGCGTCTGACGTCCCAAGAGGGATCTCCATCGGCCTCACCAAGGAGGGGATCTGGGCGACTAGCCTCTTGAAGGAATATCCTCCTGCACTATGTGCAGGACTTGCAGGAGGATTTGTTTCCACTCTACAGGAACACCCTGTAGATGATTTTGTGGTTCCAACTAGCGATTTCCGAAGGCAGGCCAAAGACATGATTGTGTCTGAAATGGGGCCATGTGCAGGCCCGGACTTCGCACATTAGTTGAGTTCCACCTTTTAGGGTTTCTTTTTCACCTGTCGCTGGCAGGAACTTTGCAAGGCCGCAGCTTACGCTTCTTGGTGCCTGGAAGGGAAAAAAAAATATATGTATACATAGATGTATGATGTTTTTGTTAACAGGTCCCAAAATGGTCTTCCGAATGGGGTTTAACGTGTCACGGCTTTCCCGATCAGGCTGGATTGTCTCACGAATATTTCTGTTTAGACGCCGGAATGCCCAGGGATGCCCAGGGATGCCCAGGGATGCCCAGAGTGAGCCGGGATAGATAGGTAAGAATGATCAGCCGGGATGTGAAACATATACAATTTATTAATGATAATTATCATGTCATGATGGGATAATATATATATATCATTTGGATGTAGATAATGGGAAGTAATATGTCAATTAAATAGGGTTTAAATTGGGAATTTAAGTATAAATGCAAGGATTTCCAATAAGTTTTCCGGGAATTGAACGTAGCGAACTGGAACGCCACTATTTTTATCATCGAACTAAATAGGCAACTTTCCGTGGCAAACTGTTAAATAGCCAGAGGGTACAATTTGGACATAATGTGATGGGGATATATATATATATAATCATCACAATAATGGGATCTGCAGTGCCAATAATGATCATCATGGGGACGTATAATCATTTATTTATAAGGGGAATATGATGGGACTGTATAGTGGGGGCATACTGATGGGGATATATATATATATATGTATATATATATATGTATATATATATATGTATATATATATATATGTATATATATATATATATCTACATAATATGATGGTATTTTGGCATCAGAGGACATAGAATGGGGATGTGAGTCAGGTGCGAAGCACTCTGATGACACGCCTTGCACCTTCAGACGGGTCATTGAGACGCCGCACAACGTGCTTCACCAGTCACGGTAGATGGGAAATCCATCGGCAGATGCGAAATCCCACATGTTTTTTAGATGACATTGTGACATGTACCCTCTGGTAATTTAACATAGCTATTGAACATGGCCATTTATAGTGAGTTTTCCCATGAAAAATGGTGATTTTCCATAGTTATGTAAACGTTTACCAGAGGGTAGATGGGACATCCCACATCTTCCATGGTTTTGCCATCGACCGAGGATCGACATCAGCGCTTGCTGGATCGCCAGCAAAAGCTTCAGGTGATGACGAGCCGGTGACCGGGGCATGCATTGAGGGGCCCTGGGATACGATGCCGGGGAAGACTGGTGGCGTTTTTTTTTCAACAGTTCTTTTCAATGTTGTTTTACATTTGGATGGTAAAATCCATATAGATTCGTCGATGATGCTGGGTTCATCCACTTGTAATGCAACCCGGCCGTGTAGTGAAACATAGTTGATAAATTCTTTGGAGGGCCACCCCCAAAAAGTGAGGGCTAGGTAGGCCGCTAAAACGGCAGCGTACCGGAATGATCAACAGCCTTTTTAGGTTCAGCAAAACGCAGGGTTGACATTGGCTGACCCATGAACAATAGATGTCCTAGAATGGGTTGGGAAAATTTCTGGTTGAAAGTTGAAACCCTGATATTTTGGGCAACAACTATATACGCTTTTCGGCTTTATCCATCCACTCAAGAAGTAGACCGATCTCAGAAATCCCTGGGCGATATCACCATCCCAAAATTGGAACGGCTTCAAGGTGTCACGCGATCATTGGGATACCCTCTGGTAAACATACAAAAAGCTATTGAACATGGCCATTTATAGTGAGTTTTCCCATGAAAAATGGTGATTTTCCATAGTTATGTTAGTTTACCAGAGGGTATTTCATTGGGTTGCTAGCCAATTATGAACCATCACCAACTTCCGCTTGGCACACGACGCTTGAATTCACACCAAATGATGCATTCGAGGGGTTTCCCACTGCCATGTTCGCTTAAGATTGAGTTACTTCCTTGACATCCGAACTACAGTACCATTTGTCTATCTCTCTGAATCTCTCTCTCTCTCTCTCTATATAGATATATACACATAATTATATACATACACAGTACACACACATATATATATATATAAATTGTTTTTCAAGTCCACAGTTGATATTCTATCAACCGACATCAGAAAGGATGGTATGGGCAGAACCCAAAGCAGGTCATCAAAACCCTGGGTAGACACGCATTGGTAAACGAGCATATTCATGGCATTTCATGCCCCCAAACGATGTTCAGATTCAACCGAGTCTGACAGTTAAGAAAACGCGTGGACGGAACATGACGGAACCCAATTCCTCCCATCTTGGATTCAAGTGGTCCACCAAGATTCGACTTCGCTCTGGCTTTGTCTCAAAATAGGGCACCAAGAATTCCCAATCGCTTATCAATGCTTATCATCAATGCTCCCATGAACATGGCCATCAAATGGGGGGGCCCCCATGGATGTCATTTTCGGACATCCACATGTTGTATTACTTGTAAATTCCATCTATATGCCACAAACATGCCCGGATATGAATATCCCCATATTTTGCTGGTTATGATTCTGCATCCTTATTTGAGGGTAAATCTCGCATTTTTCGACAACAACACCCACATATCACATCAATTATATTGATGAAATCAATCCCATCAATTCCCATTTTATCGAACCCCCTCCCAGATTTATTCTCATATTTCATTGGTTATTCATTGTTATGGAGAAATAATGACAATAAATCTTGGGATAAACACATATGATACATTTATCATGGCTAATTTATGGTTTACAAATTTCTTCCCCGTACACATTCCGCAATATCTCACTTATATCTCCAGATTTATCCTCATATTCATATTTTCTTGATATATACTGTGTATATGTATATATATATATCCACAAATATGAGGATAAACTGCTATCCGAACCAACAATAAAACATAATTTGTGGAACATCAAAATTGCTATCTCCAATCGGCCAAGGCTAAGGCTACAAGCCCGACTTGAAGAGGTCGAAGCCCAGGACACCGTGGTGCCATGGTCATTTTGTTGGGAAAATGAAGAGTAGCAGATCTAACTATGAACATGGATGAAAAATGGTGATATTACCATGGGTTTACCATGGATTCAAGCATCAAAGATAGTGAAGTGTGGTGGTTAAATCAAAGCCATGGGTTTTCCCAATGTTTTTTTGACGGACTCAGATGATTTTCTGCGTTTTGGATCATTTTCAACTTGACGGGGACGAGCTGACGAGGGCCACATATTTCTTCTGGGGATGTGGGTCACGGCTCAGTAACGATACTAAAGGGGATGATCAGAAGCAACAGACATAATATGATATCATCAGTGGAAAGTAGACACTCTTGAATATATCACCCACGAAGATCGAGATGCAAGCAATTACTAGATAATCGATATGACAACTAGTTTGGATAGAGGTCGCATTTGAAGACCTTGCAGACCGACAGGTTGGTTGGGTGTTCTTTTTGGACGCTTTGGACATTCATCCAGTTTTGGGGTGATCTTCAAGATGTTTTACCCTTTGGTCATTTTACGTAGCTATGGAACATCACCAATTTTATCAGGTAAATCATCATGAATCATCTAGACATGGGGCATTTTCCAGCTCGCAATCTGTTAAATCACCAGAGAACCTTCTGCAAGGGACCATGACACAACATTTTCCGAACGAAAAGAAGCATCAGTTGCGGCTCTGCCCCGTCGCGCCTGGCGCGATGTGATGGGTGCGTCCTTGGGGCAGGGCCAGCTGGAAGCGAATGATCTTCACTCCGGAGATTTGGGCCCTCAGGACTTGGGGTCGGGTTGCAACAGATTACTGCAGTCATCACCTGAGAAAAATTGGAACATCGAAAACTGCAAAAAAAAACTTGGAGGTTTTCGATTTTTGGCATCGCAGCCTCTACTTCCCTGAAACTTTGTCTCCCCTGGGTGGGGCCCTTTGACCATGATATATTTACCATAAATCCAACAGTTAGCCTGGTGAACCACACATTCCAACCTTTGCAGTACAATGTTATACACCAACTTTGCCAACGTCAACCCGAGATTGATAAACCGTGGTTGATTTTTACGATTTTGGATCCCAAAAACAGTGATAGAATCTTAGATTTCTCTTGAAATAGAGAATTCTGAGAATTTCACATCGATTACATCCACTGGAAATCAAAGATTTCATTGTTCCAATTACACCACACAATGGCCATTTTTTGGCCTTCTTTAGGGGCTTCACCACAGTTATAGGGATGATATCCCAACTTCTGGGTGTCAAAATCTCATGATCAATCAACCTGAAATTGATGACCTTGGTGCTTCACCCTACTTAGATCTACTTAGTACTTCAGTTCTTAAGTGACTCATATCTTTCAGCACCGAACCGAACCTTGGCGCCCAGGAGCCCTGGCGCAGCTTCCCTCTGGGCACCCCCTGCAGCTTCGAATGCGCTGCGCTCCCCGGGCACACATTGCGCCCGCGCGAGGCCAGGGCGGCCGGGCGGCGCTTCAACTTTTGGGTCGCGGAGGAGGCCCCGGCGGAGGCTGCGGCGACCGACTTCGTCCTGGAGATGGGACTGTTGGGAGCCTTGGGAGCCAACCGTGATGGATTTCACAGGGATGATGCAAATTGTTGATGGGCCAACTGTGCTGTGGCAACAACGGTGGCGTCAGGGTTTCAAACCGCTTCTATGTACTGGAAATCAACCAATGATATTCAGAGCACCCTCTGGTAATCGAGCATGGCAATGGAACATCTTCCATTTATAGATGATTTTCCCATTAAAGCCTCCAGTTATCGGGAATTTCCAGTTCCATTCAACGGGCATTTGCGCGAATCTGCGGCTTTGTTTAGGGGCCCAGTTGGGCCAACTCTGGACGGGACTTTTGAGGCGAATAAGCCTCAGGACGTTGACTGGACACGGAAAAGTTGGATGCAGATGCTATGGAAACCGACGCCAGTTAGTAAACGGGATGTTACAGTGGCTGTTCTTCTTCTTCTTCTTCTCCTTCTTGTTCTTGTTGTGGTGTTGCTACCAATGACGAGGTTTTCCTGGGAAGTGTCACGAAGTCAGAACCCAGGAATCATGCTCGCACGAATCCAAAGTATTTACCCCTCGGCATCAAACATGGCTTGCTGAAAAAAACCCCATTTAGTTCGATGATTTTCCAAGCAGCTCCACATTTGATGACGCCAAGGGTAATAACTGAGATCAATATCCGATTATATATCTCAATACTATCCCAATTATACCCCACTCATATTATATATATATGTATTATAAATTATATCCCAATCATAGCCCAATAGCAATTATATCCCAATCATAGCCCATAGCCCGTCATGATTAATCTCAATTCTATCCCAATGGTATCCCCAAAAATATCCTATCATCTTGTTAAATAATATAGCAATTATATCCTCAAAAATATCCTAGTATCTCAGTTAACAATTATATCCCAAGAAACTCACAATCTAAATGGATCTTTGCTAAGGAGAAGGCTTCTCCATCCGATGGCTTCAGCATCCTCTGGACTATGTTCGGGTGCAAAGCGACCATTTTATCCTTAGTTGCTGGGCGAAAAAAATTGGGGCTGCTAGTAGATGAACAATTTCAATAATGGATTCTCATTTTTGTGCTTTTTTTTTGGGAACTATCCATATTCTATTCTACCTCAGGATGACTAATATGTATATATATATATTTAATATGTATGTGTGTGTATATACATATGTAAATCAACAGGGTCAACAAATGCCCTTGTGGCAAACCTTTTTTTCCCCAAACAGTGTGGCCACACTGAGGGTGGTTCTTACGGTAACAGTTAAGGCCCGGTGTTCAATCGCGGTGGTATCCGGGGCGTCCGGCATTTTCCCTCTAAATTCTGTACAAAATGGCTCGTGTGAAATGTCCATGTGCATTTCCACTGCGCAGGCTCGCACAAAACGATGTCCGTGGGCGACGCGTGCAGCATTTTCCCTCTAGATTTCACGCAAAATGGATCTTGTGAAATGTCCATGTGCATTTCGACTGCGCAGACTCGCACAAAACGATGTCCCCGGAGGTGTCCGCGGCCATTTTTCCTCTAAATTTCCATACAAAATGGCTCTTGTGAAATGTCCATGCGCATGTCGCCTGCGCAGGCTCGCACACAGTGTGCTTCTCGGTCTTGGGATCGGTCTTCCTCCTCAACACCCTCCTCCTCAACCTCATCATCTTCCTCCTCCTCCACATCAACAGCATCATTTTCCTCTCATCTCATCTCATCTCATCTAATCTCATCTCATCTCATCTCATCTCATCATCGTCACCACCATCATCATGATGATGATGATGATCATCATCATCATCATCATAATCATCCTCATCATCCTCATCATCACCATCATCATAACCATCACCATCGTCCTCCTCCTCCTCCTCCCCCTCCTCCTCCCCTCCTCCTCCTCATCATCATCACCATCATCATCATCATCATCATCATCAACAACAACAACATCAACATCAGCATCAGCATCAACGTCACCACCATCATCAACATCATCATCAACATTATATTGCATCATCGTTTTACTCCCCCCACGCTGTTTGGGTTTTCTTGCCAGGATAATTCTGGGAAGCACTTGGAGGATCATCCGCAGTAGCAGCTTAGCACCTGGAAACCCCAAGAGTCATCACTTTTCGGTGTATGAACCAGTTTCTAACTACTTATTTGTTTGCATATCCAGTTTTTGTTGCGTCAAACATGTTTTCTTTATCGCTATCCACATGTTCACCGGGTCATTCGTCATCGTTGGTGTCAGTATCCCAGGCCCCTACGACGGCACGCAACGCTTTCGCGGCGACGCCACGTTCGAGCTGCGGCGCGGAGAACTGGAGGGAACTGCGACTGCTGCGGCCGGAAGCGGAGACTGCGACTGGGTCTGCCTGATGCTGGCGAAAAGGCGATGCGACTGGGATCTCTGCGTTGATCTTTCGATGATTCAGATGTTTTTTTTTGGACGTGAAATTTTATGAAAGTGGGGATTCCAAATTTGAATATGCTGTTTATATAATTATTTATATGTATATATATATAGACATGAAACAAAATGCCTGGATGATTTTTGGGAGTTTGGGATTAGTGATTGGTTTTATGATTTCAACCCTTATAACTTGGATATGTTGTTGGTTACTACCAAAGCCGATCCCTGGTTGATGGTGACTTTGGCATCGGTAAATGGTCAGTGATCCACCAAAATAGGGGGATGTTCATCAAACCAGCTGATCGAATCAGGATACGAAGTGGCCGGTGAAAATCAAAGGATGGAACCATGGCAATAGAACATAGTACTACCCTCTGGTACTCTAAACATGGCAATGGAATTTGAATGGACAAATCCCATCTATAGTAGCACAATCATCTGCAAAATGAGAGGAATCGCAATCTTATAAGTCCAGCGTGTTTGTTGATGATATCTTACATCAAACATTTCAATGGCTAACTCCCATTTATATATATATATACATATATATATATATACATACATATACATATTATATATAATATTCATATGATTTTCCCAACTATAAACCTCAATTTTTTAACGGGATTTCCCAGCCAACCATGTTTGATGACACCGGAGGCCGGAGGGTAATGGTTTTAATCCACTTAATGTTTGAGTGTTTGCTAGTCATATCTTATTTTATCCCATTATATCCGCATTATTCTGTTTGCTTCGCGACAACAAGCGCCCGCACAAGAGTGTTGGCTCCGGAGTTCCAATAAACCATATATGTTGTATGTTGGGCCTTTGTAGGGCTCAATCTTGGGAGATATGCCCAACATGGGCCCATGTTGGGTCATATTGGGCCTGTGTTGAGAGTTGGGCTGGCCATGTCGGGCCCATGTTAGGCTTAAGTCGGGCCTATGTTAAGGCATGTTGGGCCAGTTTGGCCTATGTTTGGCAACTTAGCCAATTTTAGGTCCCTCTAAAGAAGGTGGAAAAACACAGGATTCTAGAGTAGTAAAACCACCCCCCCAAGCTAAAGTCTAATAGCTATTGCAATTGTTTCGCATGACGCGTGCATACAAAAAACGCCGTGGGGGGATTTCCCATTCTCAGGTCCATCTTTGTGGGCCCTTGGGTTTCTTCATCAGGCCCGGTCTCTATGCCCATGTGGAGAAAGAGGGACAGATTGTGGCGAAACCCTACTGCTACTTGGGTCGGGAGGCAAGGTCGAAATGGGATGCTAGTCGTGCCACTGGTAATCCAACAGAGGAATGAAGGGGGATACCCTCCCGGTGTCAACCGTGGCGCGGCACTGGAAACTCGCCGAACTAAATGGAGGCTTAGTTCGCTGCGAAAATCATCGAAAGACAGGTGGATTTCCCAGCAAACCATGAATAAGTTATCTACTTATGGTCATAATATACACGTTGCTCATTGATGCTTATTGCATTATATCAGTTGCTTATTGCATTAGTCGTTGATAGTCTTTATGAGCTGAGTAGAAGACGGGTAGCCTCCGGTAATGTAAGCATAGCTATGAGCTACAGAAAATAACCAATTTATAGATGATTTACCTACTAAAGATGGCAATTTAAGCTATGTGAAATTTCCAGGGGGTATACATATGATTATTGGAACTCATGGGAAACCATGCTATTGGAACCCTGTGGTTTGTTTTGTCACCATTATCAATATGGCTTAATCATCAAACTATATGGGCCATTGCTTCCAATAGCATTGTGGATGTGGGCGTAGAAATGGAGGATACCCAATATAATGGATAAAGAAGGCAATCTTCACCGGGAAGATACCATTTTGAACTATGCCGTTTTGGGGGTACTCAGCTTTCGGACAACCCCAGGGGTCAGTTTCTGGGATGGTTCACCGTCCCATGTGATAGAAACCAAGGTGAAACAGGTGATGGTTTACTGAGACCTCCTGAATTTCCAACAATTTTTCATACAGCAACACTTCACTGTCTACCGAATTTCAGCGCATCATTTTGGTGAAAAAATCCATGTGCCAGCAATTTTCTGGGGTCTGATCAACGTGCATAAATTATCATAAATTGATAGACACGCAGACATGTTGGCTGCCAAAAACCAACGGGTAGAACATGATGCAATAAGTTTTATTCAAAAAAGTTGTCTTCAAACACATCCGAAATGGTGATCCATATAGCCTCTGGTCAACTAGCAGTTTGCTATTGAACATGGCCATAGAAATAGTGGATTTACCCATAAAAAATGGTGATTTTCCATAGTTCTGTTAGTTTACCAGAGGGTATTTTTTGGGGTTGAAACCATACCAAGAACCAGTTGATTTGTTCCTCACATCTCCCCCAGTCTGTGCCAGGCGTTTCATTTCAAACTGCTTCAGCGCGGCAGTCTTCCGTGCGCGTCTCTGCTGTGGGATGTGTCTGAGCCCAGCATGGGCTTGAACGGCCGCTTGGGCGTTGGAAATCCGTGTTTCAGGCGGTCCATTGACCGGACAACGGAAACATGTTTGGTCCCTTTGAAGTGGTAGAATCTGGTAGAATTGTATTTTGGTAGATTTATAATGAATCATATTTGTTGATTTTTGTTGATCTTTTGTTGATCTTTTGGCTTTGTTGCCCCTTGGTTCAACCCCGGAACGGCTCCATGAGCACCCCGTTTGGGGGTGTAGGCTCTAAACAGGTGGGCAGCTTGGTGGTTCTATGTGATCATATACTGGTTGGTGGTTTCAAACATTTGTTATTTTATTTGGAATAATATAGAAATTTGTGATCATCTAATAGATATATACTGGTTCTAGTGATCATTTGTGATCATCATAATATATGGAATAATCCTTCCCATTGACGAACTCATATTTTTCAAGATGGTTATTGCACCACCAACCAGGTTTTTTTTACTGTACAGGTTTGTGACCTGAAACGGAATCTATGACACGAAATTTGCTATGTCTTCACGGGGAAACTCCCCAGAATCCACAGAATTGCTGCCATCAGGTTCAACTGTTTCCACTGTGCCGGCGACCTCTTCGAGACCTTCGGGACCTTCGGAGGATCTCACGCTGAAGTTTCTGCCCACCTTCTCTTTGCCGGTGCCGTGGCGGATTTTTCTGGCTTGGAGCCGCACCAAATCTGATGTTTTTTTTGGTTGTCCCATGAAGATAGGCATATATAAATTGTTTGGAGTGTTCCCAATTTGTGGACAAAACAGTGGAGATACTGTAATGATGTGTCAAAATATTTCTTCTACCTTTTGGGCCTTATGGCCAATTTTGAGAAACATCCCTGGAGAGAGTCATAACCAAATCCCGCATCACAAGTGGTGCTTAAGGCCTATGACCTTCATCGTCTCGCGTTGCCGGCAGCTCCTGCAAAGAGCGTCTGCGATAACTTTGAAAAAGTGGATTGAGAAAGGTTGATGATGTGCCAAAGCAGCTTCGCCACCAAGACGCAGCAGATCTTCTTGTGCATCGGAATGCTGGAAAGAAAAATTGACTGTCCACAGTGTCTAGAGGCAGGGTTTCTTGGACTTTGGGAATGGAAATGCTGTTCCGACAAGAATTGTGGAAGTCTTGGTCGTAACTGCAAGGGGCTACAAGAGGACTGCCCACCATGAGCCCGACGAAACGAGTTTTTCTGCGATGGAACCAACACAGACGGCAAGTTGCAGCAGCAGAATGTGATCATACCTGATCCAAAGCCTTGGCTCGGTCTAGGAGTCTAGGCATTCTAGGCCCCCCTTGGCCTGTCTTAGATTGTCTTAGATTGTCATCTTTGAATGGAAAAACGTCACGGGTCAAGGCTGGGACCATGCTGTCCTGATTTTCGGCCAAAATTCGGGAGGACCATCTGGACTGAGAACTTGACCAGGGACCAGATCCACATGCTTTTGGTGGATTTTTGCTGATCAAATCATCATTTTGTGGTGATACATGCAACTGGTTTTGGTCAACATTTTCTCCATTTTTCTGGATCCTATGCCCTCCATATCCTTCTAAGTCGCCTCCCGCCTCGTCAGGAGCAGCGTAAGACAACGGAGACTTGCGCAGGGGATTGCGCGGAGCAAGCCGCCAGAGAGGTGCTGGAGGGCGGCGAGATGGGATTTCAATGGGGAAATCTACCATTGAAGCCATGGCCAAAATCCAATGAAACCATGGGGGGTTCCGGTTTTCATTTTCCCTTCCATTGAAGGATTTTTGATGATTTTTGACCATTTGCCCAGCTTGAATCTAAGTCCGGGACTCTGACAGAATTATTTTGCAGGGGGGTATTTCAACCCAGGTTTTACGCAAAATGCCTTTGATTAAAAACGGTAGTCCACCAACATAGCAATGTCCCTGGTGGTTGAAACCAGGTGGATGACTGGGTCAATTTTAAGAAGCACCTATTCAGAAAGGGGAATGAATCAAAATGATGAAGAACCATGTAGCAACCAACATTCTTACGCAGTTTGAAATCCCAAAAAATGGGGATTTGACTACATACCAGATGCCACATAGTAAGACACCGCGTATATCCAAATATTCGTCAGTTTTGGAGAACCTTTGGGTCTTCTTACGGTATAGCTTTGGTTTCAACATGTTTCAACATGATGGTATCAGATGATTTTGCGGACAGGTCCAGAGATGGGAAAACGTCCAGATTTCCCGGTTGGGCGGTTTGATTTCAGGCGGAGGCCGCCAGGGACTCAGAGGATCAAATCCTCCCGCCCCGGGTCGGGGGAAAGCCCAGCGAAACAAAAGCAGTGCTTGGTGGTTGAAAAAAGATTCTTCATGATATGTTAATCGTAAGAAACGGGATGGTGATCCCCAATTGACTCTGATATATGGCTATCGGTCAGCACTATCAATCCTCAAAAGGGATAGTTTCATATTGTTTGAATAAGTTTAATGCAAAAAAAGCAGCCTTTTAAGATTCTGAAAGGCACCCAAGTTATCCCAAGTTTGTGGTTTCATATCGTGTACACCTATGGCTTCGTCTGAGAAGAAAGTGACAGCTTTTAATCCACTGCTTAATCATCCTGTTGAATGACAATTTTTTTGGGATACCCTAGTTTCAGACACACCCCAATATTATTGTTGGTTATATAAAGTTATATAATGTTATATATATAATTATATATACATTATATATGCACATACATACATATATTTATATTTAAAAACATATCCCCATTATTTCCCAATATTTGTTGGTTAAATTCCCATTTTGGTGGCTGAGATCCATTCAAACATCCACATTTTTCCGCCCAATCTTTACCCAGGTATCGCTGGCCTTAGGGAAGCTCAGAGAGAAGCGACAGAGCTACGAGGTCCACCTCTGAGAATCAAAGATGGCCGGAAAACCCACCATTCCCCAACTATCAACCTCAATGGGAGATCTCCTGGATCCTAAAATGGAGGTACGTAAACGTACCATATAAGGCCATCCTTACATAGGCCTTATGGTAGGTACCTCCAATTTAGGAACCTGAAATGGCCAGCGACCTTCATTTCATATCGGATTTTCACTTGCCATCTTTAATTACCACAGGCTCGTTCAGTCATGCCGACTGCGAATGTCGACCCTGGTTGCAGCAATTAACGGGGTACCCCCCGGAATAGTGATGCCATGACTAAGTATCTTCAAATTAGGTCGAAAAATGGTAAATCTGGAAACTGGTGGTGAATATCATTTAGACAACGACCATCCCGTTTTCAAACTTTTAAGGCATCTTTTTTAGGGGTTACTATAAAATGGTATCCCCAAATGAAACAGCCCAGGGGTTTATCAATCCGGGGTTGACATGAAACTCGGGTGCAATTTTAATTTTTGGAGATATTCCCCTAACCAGCTGAACAAGAAATGCACAGAATTTCGAAGATTGGCCATGATGATTCCTCGAGCTGGCATAGTGGTGAGATGTTTGAAGGATTTGACTCTGAATCATGGCAAGTTTGCTATCAAAATCCTTTCCCCCTAAGGTTAAACACCCCAAATATCAACCACGGTCTAGTAGGGGATGAAACAGCATATTTAGGACCAAATTTTGTGGGTGTGTTCAATATGAACAGGGGATGGGATTAGCAGTTATCCGATTATTCACCATTATTTTTTAGCATTATAAACGGATATTAACCATTATTCACATTTCATTACCGATTATTATAAACCATATTAGTCATTTTAGCGATGATGAAGCATGATTAACCATTTTAAATCATCATCAACTATTATTAACCATTATTAACAATGATTAAACATCCATTAAACATTAACCACCATTGTCAACCATTATTAAGCATATCGGGGGCGTGGGATTACAGCAACTTTTGGAGTTTCACGAATTTCCCAGCTGCCTCGCCTGGGGCTCAAGCCGGGCGGCTCAAGCCGGCGCCTTGCTGTCCTCCATGCATGCGGAAGAAGAAGCTTCCGAAAGCCGAGGCGGACGTCGTTGGTTTACGTCAAAGAACACAGAGACCCGCAAATTGAAAGGTCCCATTTTTCTGGTATAACACCATAGCAGTTATATATTTGTATACTTTATACACATGTTGTCCATTGGTTTGAGCGTTTCTTACCCGCAACAGCCAAGTTCTTGGCCTTCAGTATTCATCCCATAATCCTATACAATCATGGAATTGACCTATTGGGAATGATTGGATGACCCATTTTCGTAAATCATCCCATATCATTCCCAGAAAATGGTAACCCTATCATTAATCCCAATAGGTAAATTCATAATCTCTACAATAAAGGATTCATCTCTACAATTACCCTCTGGTAATTTAACAGTTTGCTATTGAAAATGGCCATTTATAGTGGATTTTCCCATTAAAAATGGTGATTTTCCATAGTTATGTAAACGTTTACCAGAGGGTAGATTCATCCCATACTCCCATAGAATTAATCCGGTTAATCCTATGAATCCCTTGTTTTATGTGGGTAAAACAATGACAGAATGGCACCACCCATTTTCCCGGGAATGGTAAGTTTATACCACCAAGCAAAAAATGGTGATGACTGGGGGATGGTGCGTTTATGGCATTGTTTTACCGGAATTTCATGGGATATTATCAACTATAGGGACTGTAGGGTATTAACTATAGGATTTGCCAACTAATGGGAGAAGTATTATTTGAATGGATTGGTTTAAGGGAAAATTGGAACCGGAAACCATAGATTTTCCAAAGAAACATAGGTTTTTTCCTGTCTTCCCAACAAAACCAATCCATTGATTCTTGTTTTACCCACATTTTAACCCACATTACTGGAATGAGAAAGAGATTATGATGCCCTACGGTCAATCCCATGAAAATTATATGTTAATCCCATGTTATTATATCATTCCCTATAGTTAACATGCAGTTAATTCCCATAAATATTTTTTGGTGAAAATTCCATGGTATTTCAGGGATTATAGATGACTATAGGAAAAGGGATTATAGTAATGAATATATCTCGTTGGTGGTTTGGAACATTTTTTTCCATATATTGGGAATAATAACACCAACTGACTTTCATATTTTTCAGAGGGCTTGGTATACCACCAACCAGATATGGTTAATCCCATATTAATTCCCTATGGTGAATCTATAGTAATTCTACGGGCAAACCCCTCAGTTTGCCCGCGCCGACGCAGACGACATGTCCGAACATCAAAAAACACTGTGCTTTGTGGGACAAAATGCACATGTCCATGATCATGGCTTTCATCTTGCAACGCACAGCTTAGCTACCTGTGCGTTGAATGTTACAACAACAACATCATCATCAACATCATCAACATCATCATCATCATCAGCATCATAATAATAATAATTTTCATCTTCATATTCATCATCATATTCCTAATCCCCTTGTTGATCTTCCCAATTGAATGTAAAATTTAACGGGGTTGGGAATTTATATTTCTAATCCCCTTGTTGATCTTCCCAATTGAATGTAAAGTTTAACGGGGTTGGGAATTTATATTTCTAATCCCCTTGTTGATCTTCCCAATTGAATGTAAAGTTTAACGGAGGTGGGAATTTATATTTTTTCAAAATCCCTAAGAAGTTGTGTGGGCGAACTGGGGGGTTTGCGCGTAATTCTACTATATGAGGAAAACCATGTCTATAAATGACTATAGTTATAGTAATGAATCAAAATAAATCATAGAATATAGTAATCCCATGATATTATATAGGTTGTGATTATAGATGACTATAGATGGCTATGAATTAATCTGATTAATCCCATATTAATTTCCTATACTTAATTCTACTAGGACCTATTTTAAATCCCATGAATCCCATGCGTAACTTCGGCCCAGCTGCGAACCACGCCAGGTGCGGCGTGAGGCCCAGCTGCGGCGCCGCATCTTCGCGGCCGCGACCGGTGCGTGGCAGGAGGCCCTGGAAGCGCTACGTGGCACGGCGGACAACGGAGGATTTGAAGCACCGAAGCAGGGAGTTCAGCGATAAAAAAACCCAATGCACATGGTGATTTTACTCGACGGTTACCACTAAAGATGGTCATTTTTAGGGCATTTGCCACTTTGACAGTAAAAAAGTGGCGATTTTGATCACTGAAAATGGTGACTTGGAGTGAACTTCAACGAAAGATGAGGATATGAACATTTCACCATCAAAAATGGGGAGCTAAACAACAAAAAGGGATCCCATTTTATAAGCAATGAAGAATGTGGGCCTGTTTCTTCTTAAAGTTGGGGTGGATTTACCACGATTTTATTGCCATTTCAATAGGGATGATGATAGGAGGATGTTGTGGGAGTGGTTTGGTGAATGCTAGGGACAATCCGGGATAACTAAGAGAAGTAAACTGGAAATAACAAGGCGAATGGTTGGATGTAGGCTGGATGTATGGTGGACATATCTGTCATGGAGGTTTCCGTCGTGGGTCGTGGGCCCCCACGGCACCGGCGTGAAATCTATGGGTCATGGGTCATCCATGACGACTGGATGATTTGGGGGGTACCATGACTTAGGAAAGCTCCATATATCCACAGATATCCATAGTTAGTGGGGGATATCCCCATATATTGATGGTGAAAACACCATTTAATCACTATGTTTGATGGTTCACTATACATCCATTAGTCTTTTCACCATAGTTGTTTATCACGATATTTATGATTCACAATATCTCACCACTGTTCACGATATTTCACTATGCATCCATGATGGTTGTTCAACTATATGCTTCACTATATGCTACAACTATACATACGTAGAACCATCACAGTATTCGTACATTGATGGTTCACTATACATCCATTGGTTATTTCACCAAAGTTATTTTTCAATATAGTTATATATATATACTCACTATATTCCACGAGATTTCACTAGATCTCACTACATTTCACTATACATCCATTAGTTCTACCCGGCCTGGTAATTTTTCACATAGCGAAAATCACCATGCTTTTTTTAATGGGTAAATCAACTATTTTGACTGGGCCATTTTCAATAGCTTTTTGTATGTTTACCAGAGGGTATATCTATTATATATCCAAAATATCCCATTAAATCCCATTAGATCCCATTAAATCCCATTAAATCCCATTAAATCCCATTAAATCCCATTAAATCCAATTACATCCCATTAAACCCCATTAAATCCCCATGTTTGTTTGCCATTAGTTCTATCTATACGTTTCTTTTTCACCACGTGGCCACCAAGGACTCCATCTTCCCTTGGCACCGCAGCTGCTGCCACTGGGTGCCACGGTGAATGGCTGTGCCAAAGCAACGCAGTGGAGATGGGCGCAGGAGAGCTGACCTGGAGCAACTAGTATTAATAGTATAGTAATATTCATAGTACCAATATGGTACCCATAATATTTATAGTACCTGACTGATATTTATGGTATGACTGATAGCATATTCTGCCTGATAGTAATATTTATAGTACCAATATGGTATCATAATGTTATCTATGATAATCATATACTATATATCAACTATATTATATATATATATATATTATTAGTACTAAAGTAGAGAACCTGATATTAGATAAACTATCAATCTGATGGTACTATAAATACTAGAATATATATATATATATACACATACTATGATGGTATATTCTATCCAACTACTATATTATCATAGTATACCATTATATCTGTTCATATAAGACTATAACATGTATACTGTGATGGGATATATCTCGATGAAATTGATAATGACCTCACGTCGCTCACGTCAATGGAATGATGGTTGGTAAGGGAAATCATCCCCGCATGGTATGATAATTTTCAGCTATTTTTAGGTTTGTGAATTACGATAATGCAACCAGAGAGAGAGAGAGAGAGAGAGAGAGCGAGCGATAATTACTTATGATATATGGAATGATTTTTGGAATAATACTAAGATAGAAATCTTAGTATATTGTACTATACAATTCCACATATTATCTGATACTATATGGATACTCTATGGATATATACCATGCTATATGTATATATGGTTGTAAACTATGCCATGCTATGCTATGCTGCATGATATACTATGATACACCACAAGTTATACTATGGATATATGGAATCATGCAAAGATATACTTATATTTAGGCCTTTATTTCTGATATAAGATGTTATACCATTATCTGATATATTGGGGATATACTGGGGATATACGAACAATTGCGGAGAATGGATGTAGTGAGAATTTTGGCCAAGTTTTCACTGATGGGATTTTTCATTGTTTCAAATGGGTTTCAATGAACGAATGAACTGACCATAGTGAGAATACAATGGCGGTACCCTCTGGTAAACTAACATAGCTATTGAAAATGGCCATTTATAGTGGATTTTCCCATGAAAAATGGTGATTTTCAATAGCTATGTTAAATTACCAGAGGGTATCCATGATTGACAACATGATGTTTGGGTTGATGCCTCGACGTAAATTGTGGCTCATGTATGTGGAATTATCGGGTCAAAGGCCGTACATTTCAGGTTGGTGAGTTATTATAATTTATCCATATTCTACCCTCTGGTTATTCAACATATGGCGCATTTATAGATGATTTTCTCATTAAAACCTCCATTTATTAGGGATGTTCCATGGCTATGTTAAATAACCAGAGGGTATCCAGATGAAAAATGTCTCCTGGATTGTAACCATTTCCATGGAGAATCATCATGTACAACGGGGATTTCTGCTTTTCTGAATAAGCTTTGGTGACAGTATACATGGAGTAATTATTGTTAACCTAACCAGCTAAGTTTTTTCTTGTTTCAGAGAGTATCTAAGAGTAGCCATGTTTTCTTTTGGATGGACAAAACTGGAATTAGTAGAATCTCATAAACTGATGCAGAATTCTCACTGCCAAGGTTTGTGAACTTGTAGCAATTGGATTGCCACCAGGACTCCCAGGTGTGAGTGGTTCCCCTCAGCTAATTTAGCGACAAGTTCACAAACTGATGGCCATCATAGAGCCAAATGGGCCATGGAAAGCTATAAATTACTATGTTAAATTACTATATTACCTATTTCACACATCATCTACTGGGTTAACATGTTTAATTACTTTCTATTAAATTGCCAAGTAACCCTGTTCCGCACAATTTGCTTCATCAGTCGGTCAGGTCGCCCAAGACCTGTGGAATTTTTGGAATTTTGGTACGACTAGAGACCATCCACTCGTTGCTGACCCATGTCTTGTGCCCCTACGTATGGTAGCTAAGTTGGTGAACATAACTCCAATAACTCAGGTTTATGGGAGATAAAACTATAGTTAAAGCGGGGGATTATAAACCAACGTCTAACTGCAGGGGTTGGTAACTGTCCCATTTTGGATATATTGGACATCACCTGAAAAAGTAGCCATTATAGACCATATACCATTCATGGTTGGGTGATGTTCAATGGGGACATTTAATGACCCATGAACTGGGGGGGCACCATCCTGCAATTTTCGTAGGCGCTGACAGCTTCCAACTGACGGATCGACGCGTGCGTTTTGCGCCCCGAAGGAGTTGTTGGGGGTCCCCGAGACGGTGCGGCTGCAGCACAGCCTGGTGCTTTGCAACTCTGCTACTTGGGTGATGACCGGGCGACAAAATGTGTTGGGACTTGCTGTGAGTCAGCTTTTTTGAAACTAAAGGCCGATACATTTTTGTGTTTCGATGTTTGGTGTCGTCCATTCCGGGCGTTTCTTGAAACTGGGGTGTTCTTGAACTTGAAGCTGATGATTCCTTGTATTCTTGGATCTCCTTAGCATTTTCCAGAGTCTTCCCACAGCAAGGGCCCTCAGATACAACTTAGTTACTTAGTTCACCATCTGATCAGTTCGACACATCCCCCATAAACCCATCCATCAGCCTAGTTTTCAAGTTTTTCACCAACAAACTGGGTGCCCAGCTCGTATCAAATTGACACTATTTCATGGGGATTCAGTGACACAGATGGACACAGCTGATATTTTAAATCCCATGGTTTTCTGGTTTATTTATAGGCTGTGTCACTGAATCCCCATGAAATGACATGATTTGAATGGAACATCCATTCTCAATTTCCCATGGTGAAATCTCCATGAACTTCCAGAACTCTTCACCCTAGCCTCGATGGTAAACTAACATAGCCATGGAAATTGTCCATTTATCATGGGTAAATCAACTATAAATGGATATACATGGCAGTTTTCAATGGCAATAGCCATACATTTTCAATGGCTATGACAGTCTTCAAGGTATCCATGGCAGTTCAAGAATTTTCATGGCAATTTTTCACCCTCAGTTGGAGGGTAAATCTGCCTTCCAACTGCTCTCCCAGGTTCTCTCCGCGTGTCGCGACGGTCGCGACGCTCGCGCTTCGTGGCCTCGAGGCCTGCAGCTTCTGCAGGCGGCACGGCGCATGGCGCTGCGGCCAGATGTGGTGAGCCACAGCAGCTGGGTGGAACTTTGGTGCCGATTTTTGTTCGAGTGAGATATAGTGATATAAGGTATGTATGTGGCACTTATACATATATATGATATAATATATAATATATAATATAATATATATATATAATATATAATATATAATATATAATATATAATATATAATATATAATATATTATATATACTATATAATATATATAATATATAATATATAATATATAATATATAATATATAATATATAATATATCATACATAATATATAATATAATATATAATATACAATATAATATATAATATATCATACATAATATATAATATATAATATATAATATAATATATAATATAATATATAATATATAATATATAATATAATATATAATATATAATATATAATATATAATATAATATATATAATATATTATATAATATATAATATACAGTATAATATATATAATATGTGATAATATATATATATATATTAATTATATATATACATCGACATATCTGTATATGTATACATGTATACTGTGTACCTATTATGTATGCATATATATATATATATTGTATAACTTAATGTAAATAGACATAAAATGCACCCAACATGCATCTGGGAATATCCCTGGACCGCCCGAAGCGCCGAAGCACAATTCGAGCTGCACCAAGTGCCTGGCCGGCCGTCGTCTCCATCTTTATGTATAAGTTCCCATCTTTAGTCGTGCTTAATACTGAACTATCATGCTAAATAAAGTGTCCATATCTTTAGACTAAACACCGAATTTTGATTATCATGCTAGTATAATCAATTGATTGGTTATGAACTGCCATGATAATTCAATGTTTAGCCGATCTGGTGGTACAAACTGCTTAATTACGCAGTTTACATGTGGATATGGGTCAAAATTGGGCGTTCCGTAGTTGGATGGTTCAAGGACCAAAATTGGGTCTGGGGCACCAATGGACCTACCCATCTGAACAGTCTTTGAAGGGCCTAAAGGCCAACCATTCAGAAGTAGTTTCACAAAAGGTGAGGATTTAACTAACTTAAGTGGAAAGACCTTCCCCCCCAACATTAAGTGTCTCCCAAAGAAAGCGTGGCTTAGTAATTGGATCTTTTTATGGACCAACTGGGGAACTCAGTATTAGCATATATTAGCTGGATGGGGGGATTGATACACCTTGGGTTGTTCCCCCCCCACTAACAGTGGACTTTTTGGATGCTTGGGGCAAACACTGAACACGTTTTCTGATCTGGGTAGTGACCTAGAATCACGAGTTGGGGGAACCCCAAAATAAACCTATATTTGTTGGTTGACTTATTTGCTAATTTCTACTTTTATCCCCATTAGTCACATTTTTTGGCCAGGATCCCTGTTCAATACTGACAAACAAATGGAGACAGGTCCAAATGGTTGCCCCTTAAATTGGATGGTTCATACTAAAAAATAACATCTGGTAATCAAAGATGGCAATGGAAATCCCCTATTTAGTTAGATGATTTTCCCACTAAAACCTCCATTTAGTGCAGGGGTTTCCCAGCCACGGTTCACTACCGGAGGATATCCAAAAATATCTAAAACTCATTCGAGTGTAAGGGAAAACTTAAGGGACACCCCTATGTTTGCTGCTAAAAACCATGGTTTTCCTGTAGATTTTCCCTTACACCAATACATTGATTGTCATATTTGGCAATTAAATGATATCCAATCCATCATTCTCAGTTGGTTAGCCCTGTAAAATTCCATAAAATCCCTTAAAATCCCAAATAAATCATCCTAAATCCCCCCTGGTCAAAACCATGGTTTTCCTGTAGATTTTCCCTTCAACGCATCCTTTCCAAGGCACTGCGCTGCTGGGCTGCTCCGAAAATTGGCCCTGGTCCTTGCAACTGTTGGAGTTGGCCGAAGCCAATCAGATCGGCAGCCTGTCAGTGGGATTTCATGGGATTTATTGGGATTATATTTACCAACTTGAGGGAGTGTAGCGTATTAGCCACTAACTATAGGGTTTGTGTGGTATTACCAACTATAGTTACTATATGGGATTAAATATAGGATATATATATATATACACATTTACCATTGGGGTTATATTTAATTTAATGGGATTATATTTACCAACTATACGGACTATAGAATATGAACTATTTACTATTTGGTGGACAATTCACCAACAAAAACGGAGATTTACCAACTGAATGACACAGAGATTGAGTGGAAACGATAGGGATTGACGGAATTTATATAGTGGGATTGAATGGAATTTAAGCAACAAGAATTTCGATGATACCCTCTTGTGATTTAACGTAGCGAAATGGATAATCTCCATTAGAATAATAGGTAAATCATCATAAATCATTCATAAATCAGCTATTTGATAGGCCATTGCTTCCATAGCCCTTTTAAATAACCAGAGGGCATATACCCAAGAATTTTGGGAATATAATGGTCATTTATATATATCTATATATAGAGCGGCTTACCATGGGGGTTGGAGCAGCATGCCTTCACCCCCCCTCATCCTCCCTTCTGTATATATATATATATATATTTAATGGGAATTTCATGTCAACCCAGGATTTTTGCGAAACACTTGGGCCGTTGATCTTGGGTACGGTACCATCAATTCCAGTAGCAGATGACGAATGATGACGACCATGCCCCGAGTTGGGCTTGGAAGACCATTCTTTGCCCCTATAACTTGGTGGATGTTCAGAAAGTGGGATACCCTCTGGTTATGTCAAAATAGCTATTGAAAATGGCCATTTATAGTGGATTTTCCCATTGAAAATGGTGATTTTCAATAGCTATGTTAGTTTACCAGAGGGTACAAACCACGATTATCCCAGTTAGAAGTGATGAAATGTTCCTGCTAAAAAAGGCCCCATATTGTCCTGGGATTGGCTTCATTTATTTTGGGTGGAAATATTGTTCGGGGGTATTTAATTATGGGGGGATGTCATTACTAAGAATTGAGGATCCAACATGGCATAGAATGACACTCCTTGGTGATTTTGGGCTCTTTGAGGACTAAGCCATGTTTGACGACCAGTTGGGCATGAACTCAGATTCCCCAACTCAATCAGATTTTGTCCAGATTGGGTGACCATGGATCATTCACCCAGTGACGCCCTCGGGATGTTTACTGCAGTTATAGGTCTGATAAAAGGGTACCTCAACAGTTCCTAGTTCAGAAAAGCCTTGTCCAAATCAAAGTGGCCGTAATACGAGGGGTATCCCCCATTGTTGGACAAGCACATTTCCATGATTCATTTCCCCATTTTGATTGGCTTAATCTTCATTTTGGTTGGTTCTGAAAAATCCCAATTTCGATTGGTAGAATCCTCATTTGGGTCAAACCACCATTTCTAAATAATCCCCATATTTTTTGATTAAATCAACTCCATGCTAATCCCCATATGATGTTGTTTACCGTATACGTCCCCCTCCAACCCCTTCCCGCCAGGTTTCAACAGCGCTTTGACGGCCCTGCGTTCGGATGCTTGGGACATGGCATCGGAGCTCCTACAGAATATGCAGCAGTGTTTCTTGGGGGGTTGGGTGGTCACTTGGGAGATCGTCCCGCTGAGCGAAGTGCGAACAACCTCTGGTAATGACTGTGACAGTTTGCGAACTGGAAAATGGGCCATTGAAATAGTTGATTTACCGAAGTTACTGATTGTGATTTTCCATAGCCATGTTAGTTTACCAGAGGGTAATAACCAGAGTTAGTTCACCCATTGATGGGACACCCCGCTTAGGGTGGTATGGCTTAGTTGTGCTTACTGTAGGTGATGTTCTATTGTTTTTCTCAAAATAAAGCTCTATTTGATGATTTGAGGTTCTAGCTGATGGCTCCGAAAGTTCGTTGACACACATGCTTTGCTGGGTTGTTGATAAACTGTTTCATAGAGCTTCATGCAAGCCACACATGGGAGTGGGTCTCCAAGCAAAAGACACCATTCTCTGCAGTGCAAGACTTGGGTAACCAGCGGAAACAACCTCACTGGGATGATGCTAGCAGTTTTTCTATCCCAAGTTGCCCTACAACGATGAGTGAATCATGAAATCGTATATTAGTGAATGTCTTTCTGTAATATAATATATGATATGAGTGATTATCATATTCTATCTATAATATATGATCATTTATCCAGATACATGATGTTTCTGAATAGCAGATGCATTTTCAACGCCAGTTACCAATGAACACTGGCCATTAATGCATTGGAATTTTCCAATAGGTTTCCAAGACCCATTGTTGATGGCAAAACCCAATTCAGAGTTTTGATGGTCGAATCCCCGGTTTTGCTGATCAAATCACGATATTTGCTGCTTCAAATCCATACTTCTGAAACTAGATCTCATTCTTTCCTGGAAAAACATCAATTCTGGAAATCACGCGATTATTTCGGTCAAATCCATAGTTCTTTCCATTAAACTTGTAAATTTTTCTGGTTTTGAATCCCCACTTTTTGGGTCAACAAACGGCCCTCAGCCAGGCTCTCATCTGCCGGACGTGTTCGCCTTCACCATAGCCATCGGTTTTAACACGGACAGCGACACCTGCTGGCGACAGGGGATGGAGATGATGGAGATGCTGATGGAGGACGAGTGGGTGGAAGATCTGAGATGTAGATGAGATTGGGATATGGGCCTGGGATTTAGATCTTATATCTATAGGATATTTATACATATAGATGGGATTAGATTGGGTTTGGGGTATAGATTGTGGATAAGATATGGATAAATCTATATAAATCATTCGATTTATCCATAGATTCATGGTTTCATATGGATAAACATCATGAAACATCTCTATGAAACCGCGATTTTTATGGTGATCACATGGTACAATCCGTTGGATTTTGCAGAAAAGAACTATGGGATTTCATGGAAAATATCACCTACTTTGTGAATAGAATTGGGATATCATTGATACATATTGATACAAGTTTCAAGAACATCCAGTTGATGTTCATGGGCGTTTATGGGATTTCCCGTTATTTTTTGGGGAGTGAAGTACGACATATACTCTCCCGAAAACTCACTTTTTACAAAAAAAAGGTTCCATGTTGGCTCACCTATGTTAAAATTCATAAGCGGGATAAGTATTATACCACCCAAAATGGCGACAAACTGGGATTTAGCCAACAAGAATTGGGGAGTTAAGCATGACATGTACTGGTTTAACCACCATGAACTCATAATGGTTTGACCAAGAAACTTGGTGACTTTGTAATCAGCAAATGTGAGGTACATCACAACATTTATGCCGTTGAAGTGGTTTAACAATCAAGAACTAGGCGTTCTATCATCAAAACATGGAAGGTGGATTGGGGCACCGGAATGCAAAGGGGATTGTTGTTCTTTCTCTCTCTGTAGAAAATGTCATATCTTTACTGATCTATCATGATCTAGCCACCATATCTCTGATTGTCGATGCATGTACTCATGACCTCCGTTTTTGTTTCTTCCGATTTGACTTTCATGGTTTACCCTTCAGTAAGCAAATATGGCAACGGACAACCCACTATAAATAGAGGCTTTCATGGAAAAAAACAGCTGTAAATGGCGGATTTTCCAGCAAGCCATGATTGCAAGAGGGTATATAATTCGACTCTTCCAGGTGGCTCTAAATTTCTGGCCCATAATGCCATAGTAATTCCCATAGTAATTCCCATAGTAATTCCAATGGCAAGATGACACTATCCCTGGCACTAGAAAGTAACCCATAGTCATTTTCTGAAGAAATACTACCCAAACAATAATGGGTGTGTCTGAGCATGGGGTCTACCGAAAAAACACCCCATTTCTGACCATCTAAACGCGAAACATATATAATGACAAACCACCCGATTTTGCGGTACCATATTTTCAGACAAACCCAAAAAACAAGTTAATTATCAATTTCTATGTTTAGATGTGGTTCCATTTCCTTGGAACAAAATGATAAACCCCTTACCATGGATAGCTAAGTTGGTTTACAATTCTATTTTTAACTTTAGTTTATGATCCTTATAAGCTCTTATAAAGATCTTATAACAGTGAAAAACGGGTTTATAAAGTTTCTAAATCCACATCACTGAGGCCCACATTCTCCAGGGCCCTGGCAGCTTCGTCCGCTTCGTCCCAGGAGCGCCAGGTGAAGCCCAACTCGGCCACGCTGAATTCGCTCATCGAGACGTGCGAGAGGCGACCAGAAGGGATGGGTTTTAGGTGGGAACGGAATTTGGGGGACATGTTTTTTTTTGGGGACATGTTTAAGAAAAAACACAATCGATGGAATATCTATGGCATATCTATGGTTTATGGGAATATCCAGGGTTTATGATGGTTGAATTTGGAATTTCTGATTTTTGGAGATATGAATTTGAAAAAAATGACTTAAGAGTTAAACTTGACGCGTTTCAGGTTTGGGTCAGTTTTTAAACAACTAACTTTGACTTTCGTTTTGGGAAGATTGATCGGTGAAGGGGGGTTGACCTAGGCCTATCGCCTTCATCGGGACCTAAAGATAAGAACCCGATGTTTGTACCATTATAACCCCCATAAACTAGTTCGTTATACCTACCATAAACCATAGAATTCAGCCACTAATACTAAGGCAACTGAACGCTATCGACTGGGGGCCCCAGCCTCAGCCTGTAGTACCCATCTGCCAAGCTCCAGGAGTTGTGAATGGCCGCTGACCCTCTGGCTGTTGCATGACCACCAGCTCCCACGTGCCACCGCTGTGACGCCTCTCGGTATCCGTGAAGTCATGGGGGGCAAAGCTTTGTGCCAAAAATGCTGGTGTCAAGATGTTTTGAGATGTCTAAAACATTCTAAAACTGTTTATATTCAGATGTTGAAGGTTAAGAATGACTAACATTTGGGGTTCACCTAAATCTGCAGCTTACAACCGTGACCCTATAGGAAGATATGTGACTCCAGGTTGGGTTGCAAACAGATCCTGGGAGAATTTGTACCCTGCAGACTTAGCCATGAGTTGGTGGAACCTCTCCATTTGTGATTTTCCGATATAAAAGCTTCAAAGCATCACTATTTTAGACGTCGATTTTCCCAACAGATATTTTTTTTTTGGGTGTACTGTACCAATATCTCCATCCCGTTTTTCCCTTTAAAAGCTGTGGTTTAGACATCATCCAGCGATGCTTAAAACGAAGGTATAGCGCCGCCATGATGACCTGCATCCAGGGCAGCCTCTGGACCTTGGCTCTGCAGTTGCTGGAGGAGATGCGCCAGGCACAAAAGGATTTTGTTGGGAGATGAATTCCGATAGGGATTTTGATGTCCAAACGATAGGGATTTATATAGGGATTTAGGGATTTATATAGGGATCTATGATATGGTGGAATTTACCATGACATTTGACGTTTTTTTTTTTTAATGGGACCTGTGGTGGATTTTCATGGAATTTCATGAACATTCAATGGGATTGGATCGAATCTTAGGGCTGCAAGGGTGGATGATAGCCTCTGGTGATTTAGGCTAAAATCAACCTTCGAATGGTAGGTACCTCTGGTCAACTAACATAACTGTGCATAACTATGGAAAGATCCACCATTTTATAGCTGGGTAAATCAACTATTTCTATCTATTTCGACTGGGCCATGGCTTCCAGTTCGCAAACTGTCACAAATTACCAGAGGGTAGATCATGAAATTTCACAAAAAAACCCATTAAATGCCATTAAATGCCATTAAATGCCATTAAATCCCATTAAATCCCATTCCATTAAACTTCCATTAAACCTCCATTAAACCTCCATTAAACTTCCATTAAACCTCCATTAAACCTCCATTAAACCTCCATTAAACCTCCATTAAGCCTCCATTAAACCTCCATTAAACCTCCATTAAACCTCCATTAAACCTCCATTAAACCTCCATTAAACCTCCATTAAACCTCCATTAAACCTCCATTAAGCCTCCATTAAACCTCCATTAAACCTCCATTAAACCTCCATTGAACCTCCATTGAACCTCCATTGAACCTCCATTGAACCTCCATTGAACCTCCATTGAACCTCCATTGAACCTCCATTAAGCCTCCATTAAGCCTCCATTAAACCTCCATTAAACCTCCATTAAACCTCCATTAAACCTCCATTAAACCTCCATTAAACCTCCATTAAACCTCCATTAAACCTCCATTAAACCTCCATTAAACCTCCATTAAACCTCCATTAAACCTCCATTAAACCTCCATTAAACCTCCATTAAACCTCCATTAAACCTCCATTAAACCTCCATTAAACCTCCATTAAACCTCCATTAAACCTCCATTAAACCTCCATTAAACCTCCATTAAACCTCCATTAAACCTCCATTAAACCTCCATTGAACCTCCATTAAACCTCCATTAAACCTCCATTAAACCTCCATTAAACCTCCATTAAACATCCATTAAACCTCCATTAAGCCTCCATTAAACCTCCATTAAACCTCCATTAAACCTCCATTGAACCTCCATTGAACCTCCATTGAACCTCCATTGAACCTCCATTGAACCTCCATTGAACCTCCATTGAACCTCCATTAAGCCTCCATTAAGCCTCCATTAAACCTCCATTAAACCTCCATTAAACCTCCATTAAACCTCCATTAAACCTCCATTAAACCTCCATTAAACCTCCATTAAACCTCCATTAAACCTCCATTAAACCTCCATTAAACCTCCATTAAACCTCCATTAAACCTCCATTAAACCTCCATTAATTTCTGCGTGTTTTTTGGTGCAGAAAGCCGGGAATTCCCAGGTGGGGCTGCAAAGGGATCTAGTGGCCTTGGGTTCTGGCCTGGCAGCCGCAGAGATGGGCAGAGAATGGAGGCAGGGAGCTGGGGGAGTCGTAGAGATTTACCCTCTGGTAATGACTAACAAAATGGTGTTTAATGGTGGTTTAATGGTGATTTAATGGGATTTAATGGTGATTTAATAGATTTACCTATTCTAATATTGCCTCTGTGGCCATATTTTGTTGTAGATACCTATGGTTTAATGGAGGTTCAATGGGGTTTAATGAGATTTAATGGGATGCAGTGAAAATTAATGATATACCCTCTGGTAATGACTAACATAGCTATTGAAAATGACCATAGAAATAGTGGATTTTCCCATGAAAAATGTTGGATCTTTCCATAGTTATGTAAACGTTTACCAGAGGGTATGCCACTTTTTGATAAGTCATATGGTGTCACGAAACCAACGAATAGTGAAAATATGGGTCAATCAGAAATGAACCACGGTGGTTGTCCCATTTTTGTAGGGCTTAACTGTGTCTAACCATCAAAAATAGGGGTATAACATGGTATAGGCAGCAATTAATGGGCATATCATGGGCTAATCTATGGGCATCCCTATTTTTAGCAAAAGATTGAAGTCCTAAACAGATTCAGTCGGTTCACCCAGTACATGTACATATGGCATAAATCTGGAGGGATCCAGTTTTCAATCATTTTCAGTCAACCAATACCCTATACTACCATAGGAAAACAATGATGGGCACTTACCAGTTCGTCTCTGTGGGGAAGCCAAAGCTTTTCTGAATAGTAATATATATATATACAGTATATATATATAATATACAGTATATATATATAACATATCTATAACATATATATATATATATTATATGTATTCACAATGACAAATCATCAATCCTGGTCAACTTGGTAAACTCGGGGAATGATGAGTTTGAAGCCTATGAGAACACGATGGCAATTTTTGACCTTGGGGGAAGAACATTGCGATGCTTCTTTTGCCACCTTAGTGCTGTTCAAGCAAAAGATCACAAGGTAGTCTTTGAGCGACTTGAAACAAACTAAGCCTTTATTGAGCCATGCCGATAGACTTCTTGGGTCCGATTTGTAATCGTAGTGTTTTTCATTTCAATCACTCGCCAGAGCCCACATGACACGGTGGTGAGGACCGGTCTCGACATCTTGCAGCAACTCTTTCTGACAGAGGCCTTCCGGTGGTGGACGAGTGATTGGTCACGATGATTGGTCATAGAAAACCCCCCTGAAGACTCACATGGAACCCACACATAAACTCTTAACTCTGCTTAAACTTCTCAGTAGCCTGTTTGGACTCACTAAGTTACCAGGAGTGACCCTCCATTTCCGAAGTTCGTTTTCAGGAGGGTAGCTGATTAGATTGGGTGGATGACCTGAATGACAACTTCGATGATGATGATGATGATAATAATAATGATGATTCTTATTATTATCACTGATTGGTGGTTTGGAACATGAATTTTACTTTTCCATATATTGGGAATTTCATCATCCCAACTGACCTTCATATTTTTCAGAGGTGTTGAAACCACCAACCAGATCAGTATTATCACTATTATTACTATTATCACCAGTATCACCACTATTATCATTCTCCCTGGTATTCTTATTCTTATCATATATTATTTTCGTATTTTGATGATGCCGACTTTCCAGCAGATCCAAGATCATCCATTTTCCGAAACTTCTTTACCCACCATATCGACATTTTTAAATGGTAATTAAACGGCAAAGTATAAATCCATTCTACTTTTATATACTTTTATTTCATAAAGCCATCATCAAATTCATCAAATCGACATGTTCGATATTTCTTAGCTTCGCCAGGTCTTTTCGTCTTTTCCAGTGATTCCCAGGGTTTCTGGCCGTGGCATCGCCAGGTCCTTCCCAGCCAAATGGTGTATGGCTCAGCTGTGGCTTGTTGCCAGTCCCAATGGGCCTGGGCCTTGCAACTGCTAGGCGGGGGAGGAACCGATGGCCCAACGGGAAGCGATTGAGGACGGAGGTACCGATTCCCATATGCTCCATGTATGGAATATTTACCTACATTTACCCCAAAAATCAACCCAATGTCGGTAAATATGCCATACATGGAGCATCTGGGATTCCACATATTTTTGGCCGGTACTGACGGTAGCTCCATTTTAGGATCCTGAAGATCTCCCACTAGTTCAGTTCGCTGGGATCAACCAAGATGTTTTTGTTGGGACTTACGAAGCTCACCAGGTGATATAACCACCCAAAGGATTCGTGGGATGATTTTTCAAGTGGCTCGGTTTTCATGAGTTTCTTGGATCCTCAATAAATAATCATATGAATTCATTGGTTTTTTCATGAGTTTTCCAATAGTTCTATCAATTCATATCCCATTGGGCATATCAAAAACCATTGGATTCTTCATGGGTTTCGCCCTGGTTTCGAAGAACTTGGCGTTTGGGGGTCCGCGGAGCCCACTCAGTGGACCAACCAGTCGCCAGTCCGAAAACATCATATAGAATGCATACAATATACATATTATAAAAAATATATATACCTGGTTGGTGGTTTCAAACATTTGGATTATTTTCCATTTCATACATGGGATGTCATCCACCAGCCATTGACGAACTCCATCATTTTTCACGATGGTTATTGCACCACGAACCAGATACACATTATAAATATATCATAATATGCATTTCACACAATGTAATTCTACACAATACCAATGCCACACACACACACATATATATATATATTATATATTATGTATATATATACATTGATTGTAGTAACACAACAGTAATTGAATACAACTATTATATGATATTATCCCGCATTATATTTTATTATATGCCATAAAATTGGTTCAAAAACAATTACATACAACATATAAATACATAATTTACACATATATCTGGGTAAATTATAACGACCTCACTGTTCTCCCTCACTGGAATCATGGTTATTAAGGGAAATCATCCCCAAATGGCCGCAAGATTCAGGTTAGTGAAATATTACAATTTACCCATATATATATAATATGTATATATATATATATGTATGTATGTATATAGTTAGTTGGCACCTGGTCAGGCCACATGGAATCGTTGCGTCGTGGGCTCCGGCCAGACCTGGTGACCATGACGTCTGCCCGGAAACCCGAGAGTTGGGTTTTGGGCCCGGGTTGTTTAGCGGTGGGGGGAGTTTCTGCCAGGTGGGATTTCCAAAGTTTCTGGGACAAGAGAAGTATCATCTGGTAATTTAACATAGCCAGGTTGGGTAAATTCCATTAGATCACCATTAGTCACCACCATTAGGCATCACCCATTTTCCATGTCTACAATTACATTATATATATATTCCCATTAATTATATCCCTATATTACCATTACAGGTCCCATTATATTCCCATTATCCTCTGGTAAACTAACATAGCTATGGAAAAGCACCATTTTTAATGGGTAAATCAACTATTTCTATGGCCATTTTCACTAGCTATGTAAAAACTGACTTGTGCTAAACGTAGGGAATTTTCGGGAATGATCCACTGGCCAACTCTCAATCATCCCAGCAACCCCCAGCAACCCATCCATTCCCTACGTTTAGCACCAGTAAGAAAAATCGGCACATAACATAACCACTAAACATGGGCCCGCTGCTTCGCCCGAAGATACACAGGGGATCGGGATCTAAGCATGGCGCATGGCCAAGAAAAATGGTCGAATGCAGAAATCGATCACATGGAGAAATCGCATCATTTACCCTCTGGTAAACGTTTACATAACGAACTGGAAAGATCCACCATTTTCAATTGGTAATTCCACTATTTCGACTGGGCCATGGCTTCAAGTTCGCAAACTGTGAATGTCATTACCAGAGGGTATCAGTGGTCGTCAAAACTCACCTGCAGTTGGATTGCCATCTACCCTCCAGTAAACTAACGTAACTATGGAAAGATCCACCATTTTCAATGGGTAAATCCACTATTTCTATTGCCATTTTCAATAGCAAACTGTTAAATTACCGGAGGGTAACTCATCTTTCAGTCAGGGTTGAAACTCATCCGATCGAGTCCAACCGTTCGATGAACATCCCCAGATGGGGGAGATCCACCGGCTGGAGATGCATCGGAGATGGAGATGTTTTGTTTTCACCATTCCTGGGATATTCCAGGAATGGTGACTGACGAATAGTCTTTGCCCTATTCCATATAGTCATCCTGGAGTAGAATATGGAACATTTCAAAACTCATCACGAACATCTGGATCCTCAAAAAATCGATATTCGATCTACATCAAGACGATTATACATACAAAACATACATTGAAATTCCCTCGGCCCACTGAAGCTCAATGCTGCGGCCTAGCTATTCAAATATTGAACCAGAAAGGCTACAGCGCTCCAGCAACGTCTGCCCCCAATGTGCAGCCGTATTCCTTTACATCCATGGCTACATACTGGGACAATTGAGCGGCTGGAGGATTTGGTACGCTCGGATACTCCTTCAACCGAGTGGTTCGCCAACTGCCATCGGCGTTTTTGCCGATGGCAAATCCAACATGAGTTGAGGAAGATTGGCGACCATGAGATTCGTTGGCTTTGGGGCGTAAGCGTCCAACAAGCCTTGCGAAAATCGGATCTTCTGTACATTTGGGAGTGCTACTGTAAGATTGCCAAAACAATCGGAAGCTTTCATATCGATGCCGCGTTAGAGTCCCAAAATGTCCAAAATGACTCTGCCGGATGCTCCAGGATCGCAAAGCCGTCAATAATCCTGATCTCCATCAACATCACCAAGGTAAATCCCAGCAACGTGTTACCTGTGGACAACTGCCTTGATCCTCACGCAAGGGAGGCCCCAGAGATGTTCCAGAGTGCGGATCACTCGTGGTTGATGGCGATCCGTGTCAAGCGCAGCAACAGCGCGGGCACATGACCAAGTCTCGCAAGGAGGCCCCGCCAAAAAAGGCGATTACGTGTCGTCGGATCGCAGCAATCCAGAGATCCCATGTCTTCGGGTCCATTGCATTGCCCTTCTCCTTGTCCACAACGATGTCGACCGAGACAACGTGCAAGATATACTCGGTCTGCTGTCGAGCCAACTGATCTAAGTAAAATTGCACATCGCCCAATCTTCGTCGTCCAGACAAAGCGTGCAGCATCACTGTGCTTGCGAAAAACACGGGACACGATCTCCACGTCCTGCTGCTCCAGGTGTGCCTCAATGTCATGGCATTCCTCGGTCAACTCCTCCAGGTCGTTTCGCACCAATGCGGGCGAGAGCACCTGTAGAAATTCCCAGTGATCAGACCTGCACAGGGTCTCAAGGAGAGCTTGCACCCCATCGAAGTCAAAGCCAATGAGGTTCGCGTCCTCCTCCATTAAAGTGTCCTTGAAGAAGATCAATGTCCGCCTCAAGCTCGTCCAGGATATGGCCTGTTCTTGCAGATGACTGTAAAACCTCTGTTCCAAGTCTTGAACATCAGCTGCATCGCATAGCGCGTCGATGAAAAATTGATGCCACTGCCCATTAACGTCAAGATCCTCACCAGGACGAACAGGGCGTTCATGGGGTCCTTGTTCTTGTTCCGGGTACGGGCTCTCTGTGTGACCTCCAACGTGTTCGTGCAAAACATAACGTATAATACAGCCTGAGCGCTGGTGAAGAATCCGAAAGCTTGAGGTCCAGGGTCCCTCAAATTCTTATTTTTAAATACAGGCAAATTTACACTACAACAGGCCGAGGGTCCCTCAAATTCTTAAGGCATTCTTAGTATTGTATTGCAGGCATCTGCACAATTTGGAGCAAGATTAAAGAATTTGGCAGTCCTATTCCAGGGTCCCTCAAATTCTTAACGTACTATGTGTTCGGTATAGCTGAAAAATGCTGAAAATATGAGCCCGCCTTGGAATCGAGCCCCTCAAATTCTTATACAGTGAATTCTGGTACAATACTCAAGCTGCAGCTGTATATATAACATCTATTTTTTTCACAAGGCTTTGTACCTTTGATGCTTCCGAAAATCGATGCCTCCCAGGCCCTGCTGAGTTTGGCCGCCGCGGCGCAGTGGCAACGCGCCATGCAGCTGCTGAGGCACGGCGGCTTCGCGGTGAATTTCCTGAGTTTCTACGCGGTCCTGCGCGCCTGCGAGGTCGGGGGGTTACCCTCGTGGGTTGCGAATATTTCTGGGTTCAAAAAAGGTGAGTCACGGTGAGTCATGAATATCTGGTTGGTGGTTTCAAACATTTTTCATTTTCCATAATATATGGGATAATCCTTCCCATTGACTTTCATATTTTTCAAGATGGTTAACACCACCAACCAGATATTTTTGGGGTGCTTTTGAAGAACCAAGGCCAAGATAGATTTTCGTGAGGTACCACTTGGATTTTGAGTTTGCTGTTCAGTTTTTTATTTTCTTAGCGTGACCAAAAAATCGTTGGCCACCCAAGAGATACGGGTTTGGGGATGGCCGCCGAGAAATCGCCATGGAATGATGGTGAAAAAATGGGCATCTCTCGGATGGCAATCTCGCTTCAACGGGATCACCGAATACGGAATACCCACCTTCTGCTACTTTTAGAAAACCCTACGGAACATGGCCTATGTAGTTCGATGATCTAACTATATCTAACTGAATCTAACTATAAACATCTTGATTTTTAATAGCTATCTTAAACGACCGGGTATAAAACCAACCGTCATGGCGCACATGTTTCTTTGCTGTCGCTGGGATGGAACATTTTTTCCCAAGATGAGTTGTGAACTCCATGAAGTTGGTTTACAATGTTTACAACCCCCATGAACTATGTTTATATCAGTTATATCCTCAACCTAAACGTTAGCCAAGTCATATGTGTCAACTTAGCTATTGTAAAGGGGGGCCCCATCTACGGTATCCCTGTCTTCTAAAGGCGGTTGAAATGAACAGGATTTGGGCCTCAAAGTTTTGATGATTATATGTGATCCCTTTTTTTGTTTGGGTCGCCGCTGGTAATATGAGGCATTGCAAAGTTACGGTTTTATGGGGGATTCATTTTCGGAATCAAGCCAGGGGAAGTCACGATATTTCCAAACGCATCCTGACTCCTGACCATAGGGTTGATATCATAGGTCTGGGTCGAAAATTGCAGAAAATTACTAGGTAGCCTAGAACTGTAGAACTTGGATAGTTCAACAGTTGCTGACCCAAAAATGATCAAAACTCTGTGGCTTTCGCCAGGACCGTCATGAACATCTTCAGGTGCCGGGTGATTTGGAAGATCGTGATTATACGAGTCCAGATATCTAACGGAGATAGAAGGGATGTAGAAGCAACAAACCTGGGAAATCCATGCATAACCCAATTTTTCCCTGAAACAACGTGACCAAGTTGGAGATGGTCTATGATTAGGTTTACCACATTAGTTGACATGCGTTTTTTTTTGCCTTCAATCTCGTCGCTGGTGACCTGTCAAACAGTGAATAGTCCACCCATTTGGGTGGCTGCTTGCGGGTGCCAGATGCAGCAGATGCACTGAAACCATGGATATATGAAGGTTTCCAATGGTTTTTTCAAACTAACCATGGCCCAAATGTTGTGATTTCCACATCTTTCAAGCCTTGTTTTCACCCTGCCATCAGATAGACCGCTGTTCCTCGATTCCTCCATGGGCATCTTCCACAAAGAAGCCATTGCAGCCAGGTGCTACGTTTGTTCCCCTCCATCCACGACATCACCATGGATACCTTCCGTCGCCTGGCAATGTCCCACATGTCAGATGAGTCAAATGTTGGCAAAAACTCAAAATCTTGTTCCTTTGAGACTTTGTGAGACTTTGAGACCACCGAAACCGTGCTTGAATCCCTTGGCAAATATTTGTGCAAGGCAATGTGGTAAATCCCAATCCCATAAACTACCATTTTCAAGGGCTTAAATCCCATCGAAATTGGGGATGATTCGATGATTTTACCGTTACTTACGGTAATACCACCTTTAAAAAACTATCCAAAAGCCCCCTTGGAAAAGCCATATGGGTTTCCTGTAAAGATTCTCCAACCATTGATTGTTAAACGCCTACTCAATAATTTTTTGCAGTACCACATACATTATGAATTGGCAAGTATAATTTATTATTTATTTCCACTATATTTCACGTATTACCACATATAGTATTTACCCTCTGGTAAAACTAGGATAGCTACACCATCTTTAAGTTCGGTAAATCAACGAACTAAATGGGCCATGGCTTCAATAGCAAACTGTAAGAAATTACCAGAAGGTGATCCCATATCATTCCATTATTCACCATTGTTAGTTAACCCATTAATAACCATGACATTTGTCACCATTTATAGTGGTTAAATCCCAGAGGGTAACCCACTGTTAAACCATGAAAAATCACCATGACAAATCACCATGAAATCACTAAGAATGCTTCGGCTTCATCGAACAATCAAAAAAAGCTGCCAGCTTCACTAGCATGCCATCTCAGGTGAGGAGTCAGGTCGCAGGCTGAGTGTCAGGTCGCCAGAAGGGCTGTGAGAAACGCTGCGATTTGAGGATGGAACACCTGGGATTTCCAGATTTTAGGGTGGAAATTCATGGGATACCAAGAAAAATGGGGATGATATACTGGTAGTTGTTCACAGTTTGCGGAGCAACCACGGCAAGTTTAGTTCAATGAATTTACCTATAAAAAAGATTGTGATTTTCCATAGCCAACTGTTAAGTTACCGGAGTGTAGACAAGAAATGAGGATTCAACCAAGTGTAAAAAAAATGCTTTCCACAATTGACATATGGATGTGAACTCACTCAAATGGCAATTTCGAAGCTAGACCAAGCATTTGAAATCCATTCTTTGGCTGGTTCGATTTTTTTGCGTTTCAGGTGTCCCAAACGATGCAGGTATTTATACGTATTTATTAAAATGCAACCGCCAGGTACCCGTACCGGTTGTGGTTGCCATCAATTCAGTTGACTCCGAAAATGGGTTTGGGAGATGAATCCATTTTGTTCCATTTTCAATTTCAGGGCTGCAACGCCTGACATTCAGAATCTCACTTCAGATACATTCAGAAAATGCACTTATCTAGACTTGAAGCTGTGTTCCTTTTCCGGCCCGCACTTCTTGTCACTTAGTTACGACTTAGCCATGGGGCCAATGGGCCCTTGGGACAATGGGCCATTTCTCTCCGCCGCTGCAAAAAGAGACTTCTGCCAGAGAGAACCTCCATCACAAGGCTGCTAAAGAGATGAGAATACTTGGATGATGGAACGTGGGCACGGACGACACCGCAAAATTGGTGGCTTGTTAAGTATTTGAACATCCCATTTTCATCCATTTTTATCTGGAACTTTCACCCATACCCACTGTCTGAAGGTCGGGGTAAGTAAAAAAACCCACCCAAATGGCGCCATTTCACGGGGACAATGATGTTTCAACCCGTTTTTTCCCCCTAAATCAGACAAACTAGACAAACCAATCTTTTGACAAATCCATCTGCAGATGTATCTACCATGACCCCCAGTTGGATCATATGTGTAAGCCAACTTACCTATCTTGTGGGGTCCACCTCTCACCGACCTACAGGGGGGGTGCCAGGAAGTGGCGGTGGAACAAGCACTGCCAGGGTTCGGACACGGGCTTTGGGTTTGGAAAGGGGGGCAGGCGAGAAGTGTCTGATTGGTGGTTTCAAGTTTCAAATGGGGTATGGATTAAAAAAAGGGTTTTGTGTTGGGATATAACCGACAAAATCATGGGGATGTATATATAGTTCGAGGTATATTGGAGCTTTCATATTTGTCCAACAAAGGGGAGATACTGCAATTTATGGCAATTTTACTGCGGAAAATAGTGAACAATGATTGGATTTTAGGGTACCTACAGGGTGGTGCCACTTAGATAGCTAAGTTGGTTTGTAACTAGGTTAAGTATGGTTTATGGTATGATATAACTATAGTGAACGGAATTTATAAACCAACTTTAAACGTTTAACTTAGAACCGGGGGCACCATGTTGTAGGTTCAGACACACCCAAACATGCCGGGCTATCAACACAGAATCCCGATTTTCGGAATCCATGACGGCCCCGTGCAGCGGCTGTTCATCATCAATCTTGTCACTTTAGGTTCCACCACGGCAAGGGAGTTTTTTGTTGATCCAAAAATATATAATATTATGGATATGGATATAATGGATATTAGGTTCCACCCAAAATTGCCCTGAAGTTACGATATATCTCGATCCATCTTAATCGGCCATGATTTTCGAGGAGAGGAGATGGGTCGGGGAATCTCCCCCGAAAACAATCGAACGGTAAAACAATGCCACTATCAACCAGTCACCATAAATTTATAGGTGGGAGAACTCAACCATTCCCATGGGTGGTAAACATGGCATTCTTTTACCCGCATGAAAAAATCAAAAAAGTCTGGAACCATGGTGGTTAGGCATCCCTGGCTATTGGACATACTAATAGAGTCTAGTACCAGTTTGACCCACATACTGTGCTGGTTATATGTATATCCTTTGGCCGTCAAAGATGGTAATGGGAAAATCCCGATTTTGTTCCCATCAAGTCCATCCCATTTTGGGCAATTTCCATTGTTACCATTTTGGGTAAATGATAAATCAACACCCTAAAAGATGGACAAACACCAATCCCACTTTAAACATAGTAATAAACTTTCTGTCTATCCTTTTGGAGGTTGCTATACTATAAATGGCAAATCAACTTCAACATTTTTTTAAAAAATTGTTGACTCGTGGTCCACATGACCAACTGCAGGTCGCATAGGCGGGACGTGATTCGGCGCGTTGGACGGGTCTCCGTGCTCTTTTCAGTTTGGGTTTCCTCTTGCAGGGATTCATGCGATATATGATCCTAGTATCAAAAAAGATCCAAAAAGGTATAATATATAATCCTAATATAATCCTAATATCCATTATATCAATATCCATCAAACTTATCAGGGGTTGGATTTGTGTTCTTCGGGATTTGTTTCACATCTGTAAAAGTCTCTGTTGGAGACGATAGATTCCCAAGCGCTGTCTTCTGGACTGACTAGGGGTTTTAGGTGGATCTATCTATCTATCTATCTATCTATCTATCTATCTATCTATCTATTGGATGGGGTTATGAAACTATAACAAACACACCTGGGTGGCCCTTCCTAATCCCATCTTTCACGAAATGGATGTGTTGCACCAGTGAATCGGTGGCGAGTGAGTTGTGTGAGAATGCGAGGAAACTATGTCATTTTTATAGCGCTGTCCGAAAATGGCGATATCCTCCTATATACCCTCTGGTAATTTAACATAGCTATTGAAAATGACCATTTATAGTGGATTTTCCCATTAAAAATGGTGATTTTCCATAGTTATGTTAGTTTACCAGAGGGTAGTATATAATCTTATTGGGAAAATGATGCTCAGCCATCATTTTTTTGGGGCTCTACCCTTGTTTTCGGACACCCAGATGTTTTCTGGGTGGATAAAGTCATTTTGGCTATTGCCCCAAAGAGGACGGACATGATATGTCCCAAATGATGCTACAACAGTATGACCATTCTGACCAGTATGAACCTGGTGGATAACAAAACGAGATAAAAGTGGATTCTTATCACACTTAGAAGTTGGTATTAACTGGTGGATTAGCATTCCATTATTATCCCTGGTTGATTATACCCTCTGGTAATTTAACATAACTATTGAAATTTGCCATAGAAATAGTTGATTTACCGATTAAAAATTGTGATTTTCCATAGTTATGTCGGTTTACCAGGCCGGGTAACCATTATTATCCCTGGTGGATTATCACAGAAGTTGCATTATCACAGTTGCGTTGCCCTACCCGTCCCCAGATGCATTTGGCGAGATGAGCTGGATGTCCGCGACACTCGGCGATCACGCGACAGACGTCCATGTCAAGATTTTTTGAGCCCTCTGTCACAAAGGTGTAGTCACTTTTTTTTGCCTCCACTAAACATACAAAAAGCTATGGAGAGATGATCTACCAATGCTGTATTTTCCATGTTTATGATATGTTGATTTACTGGAGGCTACTGCAAGTTTTGTTCTCGCCATTGACACACCTGAAAAGTGGCATTAGCCTTTGGGATCCTAAGATAATAATGTGGTAAACTCAAGAATAAGCCTATAGTGGTTTGGAACATTTTTTATTTTTCCATATATTGGGAACAATAATCCCAATTGACTCATATTTTTCAGAGGGGTAGGCTCAACCACCAACCAGTATTGGATTTACCGTACCGGGGATTCGCATCATCCATGAACTGGGAAGCCCCACTAAAAGCCACTTTTATGATACCCTCTGGTAAACGTTTACATAACTATGGAAAATCACCATGTTCAATGGGAAAACCCACTATACCATTTTCAATAGCTATGTTAAATTACCAGAGGGAAATTAGTTAATTAGTTTGGAATCTTCAGGTTTTTGACATCCGCGGTAAAGTCCATAGTCAACGAACATGATTTTGGCATTTTTTTTTCACGACAACCACTACCATCCATTACCCATTTGCTCCATTGGATGGACTCACCCCAAAAAGTGTCCCACATGTTGCTAGATATACCATGGAGCAGATGGGTTAGTTTCACCCTATCTGGAGGTCTGGTTTACAGAGATGTTTATGGAAGGTTTGTCCCGAGTTATGCATAGATATGTATATATATATACACAGTATACATATCAGAAGGTTTCACTATATATATAACATAATATAATATAATATGATATAATATGAATACTATGATATAATATGATATAATATAATATAACATAACAGAATAAAATTGTATACAATGTGATTATAATTTGATATGTAATATAGTATAATATAAACTAATATAATATGATATATATATATACATAATATAATATAATAGAATAAAATCAAATATAATGTAATAACATATATAATTCATAATGTCATGTAATATCATTTGAGATAATATAATATATAATATAGCAATACAATATAATATAATATAATATGAAATGATATGATATAATATAGTTTAATACTTAATATTATATAATGCACTATTTAATTATAATATAATGTAATATATACTATAATATAATATTATATATAAAATATAATATAATATACAGTAACATATAATATAATATACAGTAACATATAATATAATATACAGTAACATATAATATAATATATAATATATAATATAATATAATCTAATCTAATCTAATCATAATACAATGAAATATAATATAATATAATATAATACAATATAATACAATACATTGTATTGTATTTTATTATATTATATTATCTAATATATATATATGGTAGTAGCCCCCAAAAAGATAGATTCTAGTAAATTCTAGTAAAAAGGGTCGAAACACATCCGCCCTGAGCCCAGGAAGGACAGCTTGAGAAGATCCAAGCAGAGGAACAACACATCGTGGCCGCGCTGGAACGGATTCAGGCCATGGCCACCTGGGGATCACACGGAATGGCATTTTCTTTCAGCCAGTTTTAAAAATAGTAGTCTATAATTATATAATGTTATATAGATATATGTATATGATATATATAAGATATACCGGTATATAGGTACATTATTGTGTTATATATGATATGTGTACAGACTATATATATATAAACACATGGACTATTATCATTTATGGTTTATATTAATGGCTTCACCACGTACTCTCCACCCGGGAGACGCAGCCTTTCGCCGCCTGGCAGGGCGCCTTGGCGGAGCATTCCGCAAAACATCAGGCCCCGAAGCAGCGAAAAATTGGATGAGTTGAACCCACATTTATTTAGGGATTGTCTGAAAATAGGGTATATTCCCAATTATAGCCATTTAATAGGGATAATGATCATTAACCATTGGGCAATATATCTTTGGAATATCCCTATATACCCCCTGGTAAATAAACATAGACCCTGAAAATCACCAATTTTTAGTGGAAACTAATCTTCCAACCCCGACAACTGGCAGGGTCTATGTTAATTTACTGGAGGGTATTTAGGGATTGATTTTCCTTGATACGTGGCAAATTTGGGGAACATTTTAAAATCGGACTTATCAGATTTTCCCCAAATGATTGAAAATCTGAATGATGAATCGGACAGTTGATTTTCCCTGGTTCAACTTATCAGATTTTCGCCAGTTTTGCATCTGATATCATCATTGGTGAATGCGTTGATGTTTCAATTTGGTGCATCTGATGTTTTTCCCAATAAAATGCTTGATTTTTTTAGTTGAAGAAAAGTCTGACTCAAATAAAAACTGACTGGTAGTTTTGTGATCAAGTTAAATGATCCAAATTCACGATTTTCCTGAAACCATGGGCGGCTCCCATGGTTTTCAAGATACATTGAGACTCACTCCAGAAGCATGGCTCAGAATCTTCGGGGACCGAACTTTGGGGTCCAGAAATCTGGTCACTTCGCACCCAAGGATCGTCTTTTGAAGGACGAAGATGTCTTTTCCCACTGTCTTTGATGACAGTAACTACTGGGCTGATCTTTTTCTTCGGTCGATCCACGTTTCCATTCAGAATTTTGAGGTTTTAGATGAACAAATCCACAAAATGCGGCCCCTTTCTTTTGCAGTGCCACTTACTAGCCCTGTGAGTCGGAAACATGGTGTCACCATGAAAATATGTCCAGTAAAGATTAACTCGTCCGCACGTTTTCTTTTTTGGGTGACATTCATCTGACATTGTGTTTATCATTTTCCCAAAGACTTTAATGTGTCATCATTCTTCACTTCGTCATTTCTTCATTTATTTTCCAATCTATTCCAACTGTTTTCCACGCATACGTAATGTTGTTTAAAAAGCACATCATTTGTCATTTGTCCATCATTTTTCCATGATGTTTCCTACATTTTCATCATTTCACCATCATTTTCCAGTTGTTGATTCTCTCCCTGAAAATCACGGGGTTGCTCCAAGCGTAGCTACATTCTCCGCGGGGGAAATGGCTACTTTTCACCTCCTGATTTACCCCATCAGCTACCAGGAGATGCAGCTTCGCCACAGCGAAGCGGAGGCGAAACTTCGAGAGGCGACTTGGACCGGGTGACTTGGTACCGGGCCTGCCGGAGATGAAGAATCCCCTTGATATTTCGAGGGTTAACTGATATTTCACTGGGAAAATTGGCGGATTTGTTTTCTTTTTCCTCAGTTGTAAACGAAGTCATTGAAGATGGTGAACTCTAAGAGACATGCAATGGATGGCAGAACATATCACAGGATTTCAAACAATATTCCAATCAGGGAGCCAATGGGATTGACAATGTCGGAAACCTGTAGCTTCCTTATGACAATAAAGGGAGGCCTGAATCAAAGTTGACCACAATGCTTGGGATTTCTACGTTTGCATTTTCGACAATTTCCCCTGTACAATCATGATTTATTTCATGAGCCTGTTGACTAATGATTAGTTCCAGGGCTTATACCAGGGATCATCACAGTCCATTTCCTGGGACTCTCAAGGACTATATATTGGCGCGACTGTCATTTTTTCCCAGTCATCCAACCATGGTTTCCGGGGGGTGTTTTTGATGGGGGATGGGATGGGAAATGGGGAGCGGATAGAGTAGATAAAAAAGTTTATGGTGACAGATTCATACAACCATTTTAAGATTTAAGCATAATATAAATTGACCTGGATATGGGAAAACATGGGAATCACAGCAATCCAAGATGAGGATTCAATATCCAGTGGTGAAGAGAGCTGTTTGGAGCGATCTGCGTGTTTCATTTTTCCCCCCTCAATGGGGAGCCAAAGAGTTACGACTTGAGTTTCCCAGTCACAGGATTGTAGTTTATTGGTTCATTCATGCAAGGAATTTCCCTAGATGTAACCAGAAAGAAAAGGGTTGAAGACGTTTGTATTTCCTGTCATAGTTTTTCATAAAAATCCCAGTAAAATGTGGGGATTTTTCGATGATTTCCCCAGTAAATGGCCATGATGCTTTGAATCATTTGATGGAATGGAGTTTTTTTGGTATGGTTGGGATTTGACCCTGGGCGTTTCTGGGTCCAAAAAGCGAGTGTTTGGGGGTTATAATCAATGGGACTGCCAAATTGATCTGGATATTATAAATTGGATCATAAATTGGCAAAACATGGGATAGATGTAATTGGATATGCAACCCATATATGGGCTTTTTCGGAGGCCAGATTAAAAAAATCCCAATGGCATTGAGATCCTGAGGGAAATCTCTACGAGATCTACTTGTCCTTTTTTGGACACCCCTTCAGCAGATCCTTGTCTCAAGATGTTACAAAAATGGGTGGCCGTCTCCAGATGTTACAAGCACATCACCATGTCTCTGGGCCAGCTTGCAGCGTTCGGGCTCAAATTTGGCCGCTGAAGAGGGGACTATCCCAGGCATTGCAAATTATTTAAACACCCTTGTGGTGAAGGAATGTTTACCAAGTTTACCTGATGACCTGGGGAAGCTGTGTGCTTCCTGGCCCACTCATTTTGAGAAAAATCCTGTTGTCACTCACCAGCTTTTTGAACTTTACAGGCTTCCCAATCCAGAAAATGCACCACGGAAACTCTCACCGGAGATCCTGGAAGCTCCCCCCACATCCCCAATCATCCCCCTACCCACGTGCAACTGGTGAAGTACACCATCCCATCATAGAGCACCATTTTAAGATCCATTTTCTTGTTGCTTGACGCTTCAGTGAAATCCAAATTCATGTTGCTTCACCCCTTATTTTCCTGCTTCATTCATATTGGCTCCATATGTATATATATATATATCTATGTGTATATATATATACACATATGTATATGTATGTATCAAATGTAGATTATATTATACTACATATACGACCATATACGACCAATATATACATATATATATATGTATATATATATGTATATATATATACACACATCTATACATGTACTCTTAGCTCCATCCGGTTGCACCATCACAGCAAACCGCCATGGCCTCGACGCCATGGCGCGACGTCTCGCCCCACGCGGCGTTTCCGGCGCGGACCGGGCGGCGTTGGAAGATCCGCTGCTGGTGGCGAAGAGTTTGCAGGTGGGGAACGCGATGGTGGCTGATGGGGGCTGATCTCCGGAGTCATCCACGATGGCAAGCTGGGAAATCCACCAACGAAATGCGATGCAAATGGATGTTAATGGTGGTTAATATGGTGGGTAATGGTGGTTAATATGGTGGTTAATATGGTGGTTAATGGTGGTTAATGGTGGTTAATGGATAGAAATGGGGGTTTATAGATAGCTAGGAAAATCACCGAACATGTTTGATAGTGTATCCAGCACGCCATGTTTGATTACCGGAGGGTACCCCAATAGCTGGATGGTTTATAATGGAAAATCCCAATCTAAAATGGATGATGAATGGTTTACTAACCCTCTGGTAATTTGTTACAGTTTGCGAACTGGAAAATGGCCCATTGAAATAGTTGATTTACCGAACTTAAAGATGGTGATTTCCATCGTTATGTTAGTTTACCAGAGGATAATGGGAATATAATGGGACCTGTAATGGTAATATAGGGATATAATTAATGGGAATATATGTGTATATATATATACAATGTAATTGTAGATATGATATAATGATGGGCATGATAATGTGTATTCTAATGAAAATAGAATGATCATATGGGGATATACTGGGAATATAACGATCTACACACAATGGGAATATAACGGTCTAGATAATGGGAATATCATAATTATATGGGATTCTCATGGGAATACACGGGTGATACAATGGCAATATGGGGATATCATAGGAATATCATGCGAATACAATGGGCTATACATGAATATACATGGATATGATTATTTTGGGACCCCCAATGATGGGAGCCTCTTTCCCACAATCTCCCATACGGAATAGGATAGGGGTTTCTTGTGGGAGTACCGGAATGGGGGTTCCATCATTGTCCCTATGGATTCCAATAAGAGTTTCTAGTCTCTATACAGTTTGTATTTCTATTCTAGTTTTTTCTATGGAACCCAGATCACACACATATATATATATGTATATACATATTGGGAAGTTGTTCAATGGGATATACAGTATATATATATATATGTATGTAAATGTATACATAATGACATATGGGTATACCATGAACAGTATGACGGTGTGTGATACCATATGGACATGTAAACTAATTATGATATTATATGGATATCATCCTTAATTCAATATGGGTATACAAACTTCATGGGAACTTTTCATGGGATATATATAATTCACAATCTGATATGTGTGTGTGTCTGAAAAAGGGGGGTACCTGCATATGGCCATCAAAATGGGAAGAGTAAGTCCATCTTTGGACAACACGACTGTCTGAGTTTTTGATTATTTTCAATCCCCATTTGGTGTTTATCATTTCGTACATCCAAAAATTTGGGATGATGTAAAATATAATCCCCAAATCGTAGATGGGGGTGATCGATTGTGGGGTTTACTCCATTTTTTCTGGGTTTTAATGGATCTATAAATGGATCATAGTCAGTCCGAAGATGATGTTTCTGGGCCACGGGTTAGCTGATAGCCAAAAGCATCAGCTAGGTCACCAGGGTACCAGGTGGAACTGACCCGTACATTTCTGTAAACAGCGTAGATTCGCGCTATTGGTAGTTGTATCTCTCTGTCATTGGTAATCTTATCATGTTGATTGGTTTTCCAAATGGCCAAATAGAATGTCATTCCATGTGACTCTCATTTTTTTTTGGTCTATATAGCTCTTCTTTGATTCTCTCCAACATTTGTACTTGAATCTATACAGTATTTTCAACTTGTTGTTGGCTCACATCACAAATACATTTCTTACTTGCCACCCACAATCCGTTCTGGTAATCTAAGCTGGCAATGTGAAATCCATGGAAAACACAGTTTTTTTCGTCCGTGAATCACATCCACTGGTGCTGAAAATGGTCATTTTCGTCAAGTTTAACCTCTCCATCTACCAGGCTTTTCCCATGTTTTTCCCCCCTCTGCAGCCAGATCTCCAGCTGAGGCGCTGGCGCGACGGAGGAGTTCCAACTTGGGCGCATGGAGGGGGCATCTGCAGCGAGCCCAGCAGGTGGCCCACATGGCGGATGCACAGGCGGCAGCGCGAGTGCTCAATGCCTGTAGCAGGTGGGGTAGGGATGGGGTTGGGGGTTGGGGGTTGGGGGTTGGGGGTTGGGGTTGAGGTTAACTTATGGGAGTTATGACTTTATGACCAGGGTTACACCCAGCACCTGAACCGCACCCCCAAGTAGGGATTTGGTTTGTATTTTTTCTTTGAGGGAAGAGTTTTTGGGTGGAAAGCTGGGGTGAGGGTGTGTTTGAGCGTTTTTTTTTGCAGAAACGATGCCACAACGGTAATCACACGTGGCAATGGAAAATCCATCATTTATAGTTGATTTTCCCCTTAAAGCCTCGTAGTGGATTTCCCAGCTAGCCATGTTTGATTGTTGTTGCTGAGCCCCTGTTTTTTGATGACTTAAATATCAATTGAATTCATCCAGCGCAATCGCCCAGCAGATAAGAGGTCTCCTCTACCAGAGCTGGCGAATCAGGTGGCGGAAGCGTACCAGGAACCCTGTGCCAGCGCGCTGTTAAGGGCAATGTTTTTGTTGTATCTCTGGGCATCACAATTACCTCAGATGACCTGAAGGAATAGAGTTTTCTTTGTTCATCAATAAAGGTGATTACAGAACGAGTAGTAGGGCTCTGATCGCTTTATATTTGGGATTGATCCAAAAAAATGCTGATTTCACCAGGGTTCTCCACCATCCACTGGGATTCGCATGAAGTTGGAGACAAGAACTTCCGTGAAGTTCTTGCGATTTCCATTCTTGTTTTTTGTTTTACCAACTGAATGGCAACAGGCTTTGTTTTGCTGTTTTTTTTGATTCCAAGAGTTTTCTGTCGGGACCACGAACAATATACCATGGGGATCGCCGGGATGGGATTGATGACGCAGACCCAAAATCATAGACTCATAGACCCTACGGATTTTTTTAAAGGGCCAATCAGTTACTTAGCCATATACCCTACTATAGATACATACTGGGTTTATATCCACAATATACCCAGTGAATCATATACCCTACTCATAGACCTAAGAAAACTCTTACGTACGTGGGTATATAACGTGGATGATGTGGATGATCACCCATTTACTAAGTCATCCATGATCGTCCATGGTCCAGCTAAGTAGTTTCACCATGATGGCACGACGAGTTTCCAAAACTTACAATGTTTGCCAGATTACCGCAAAATGATGGGAGTATGTTGCGTACTCAGCATCAAAACTGAGCACTCAGTGATTCAATGTGTGTTGTGGGTCATTCCGCTTGGTCGCTCTGGGCCCATCAGGGTATAACCAGCTCTGTTCGTTTGATGCTGGACCCAATGAGTAGCTGCTTCAAAAAAACCCATGGTTCATTTCGCGAAGCCAATGGCAATGATGAAGCCTGGTCTTGAAGATCTATTTCAAGAAATACATTTTCTTGAAATACATGGTAGAATTAGAGACAGTATGGTATGTGGTGTTGGTTTCAAAATGCTCGTTTGTCCCGTTGCACATAGGACACTTTGTCTCCACTAGGGGTATCAAAGCAATTACATGGAAATCAGGGTCAACTATCAGATCCTTAAAGCACCAGCTGATGTTTTTTTGGCTGTGTTGAATGTCCCAATTTCAAATCGCAGATGGAGGGTAAACTGTCAGTACAACTGCAAAAAAACCCACATGGCTGTTCTAAAAATTCGATCAAAACTGGAGCAACCCGAATCTTTTTTAGGCAAGCCCAGAAATTATATGATACCATATTGTTGGTTATATAATTATATATCCATTATGTTCCCCTGATTTGTTGGAAAAAAATATCCCCCATTTTTGGACATAATGGGTCTCTCACGTTTGGCGGGTTTGCATGGTCAGTCCCATTCCTGCCATTCAGTGCCACATATCCACATAAATCCTCTACCTGGGTGTGTCTGAAAATGGAAAAAAAAGGCCCCGGAATTGCAATCTGAACACGGGAACATGAGTTATATGCGTGGACTTAGATGTTTTTTTTTTCCCAAGGTGAAACCACCCAAGTCCAGCTCATGGAGGTTTCCCAAAATAGGGGATACAAAAAAATCCAACTTATATCATACATCATATCATATTGGATATAAGTTGGATAATTAATATAAGTTGGATTATAATCATTATCATATCCAATTAAATCAACTAATATGAAATCCCATGAAATCCCAATTAAATCCCCGTTGGTTATGCCACCCTCCATCTCCTGGGTCAGGAGCGTGCCAGACGCGTGCTGGGCCAAAGCAGCGCCAGACAACTGGCGACGGCGGCGAATGCCATGGCAAGGTGGGGCAAGTCATTGGGCTCCCCGTTGGAGATTCACAATGTCATGTGGGTTATTATGGTTGTTATGGTTACCCTCTGGTAAACTAACATAGCGAACTGGAAAATCACCATTTTTAATAGGTAAATCAACTATACATGGGCCGTTTTCAATAGCTATGTTAGTTCACCAGAGGGTATGGTTATTATAATGATTATCTGGTTGGTGCTTTGGAACATGGCTTTTATTTTTCCATATCTTGGGAAAAATCATCCCAAAGGACGAACTCATATTTTTCACAGGGGTAGGTATACCACCAACCAGTAATGGTTATTATAATGATGTAATATGTGGGTTATGATGATGATCATGATATCAACATTATTGATGATAATGGTTACCATTATAGATTATAATTGATACAATATGTAATGGTTAATGGCTATAATTGATGGTTAATAGCGGTTCAAGCTGGACACCATTGCTTTCATCATCTTCATCACTGTCTTTGAGTCTTTATTTACAATCTTTGTTATTTCAACCACTTTAACTTTCATCATCAAATTTCTTGTTTACCAATGTCATCATTTTTTCACTGACCGTTTGTATCATGTTTATGCAAGATTATGAAATCTTTATCATCCGATCAACCGCTTTACCATTTCGACTATTTTGACCGTCTTGACCATTTTTCACATTTTTGTTGGCAACATGTATAATCTTCGTCATGGTCGCCGTCCTCATCCTGGTCCTCGTGATGGTCGCGATATGTCGTGATCCTTCTCCTTGGACCTTATCATTGTCATCACCAGCAGCATCAGAACTGCTCGGATCACTATCATCCTCATCCTGATTCTCATCCTTATCGAGGTCTACCATGTGCGTGCAGTCATTGATGCTAAGTATAGGAGTACAAGATGGCTCACAGGAGTTTGAGTGATGATTGTCACTCTTTCTTTGGGGGTCGGGTGTGTTCATGAGGTTTGCCCCAGTGGCAGTGAATGAACAGAACGAGGCTGTCTGATTCCTTATTGCGATTTAGCTGGTGCTTGAACGTTGACATCAAATTTGCTTGGTTGCCAGACTGTATGTAGATGATGCGTAGATCAACAGACATGATCTTTGATTCCGAATTGCTCAATGGCCCATTCAGGTACCTAAAATAGAGGTACTGTACCAATAAGGCCATATTTTGTGGGGATATTCCCTTACATAGACCTTACATAGACCTTATGGTAGGTACCTCCAAGTTAGGAACCTGCGTCATGGCCATTGAATTGCTGGCCTTATGAAACGCTCCTTCGGCTGGCCCCTGCTGGGCGCTCTAGTTGTCAGGATGCTCATCCGTGACGAGGACTACATCATGCGGCTCTCCAGGGAGCTCCGTATGAAGTTTGAGCATCCTGGCCTCAGATGGCGGGGACGTTTCGCGCGCTTTTAGCGGGGATGAATACTTTTGGGGTCGCCTTCCCACAGAAAACGGAACACTTGGCAGCCTTGAAGCCGCCGAATGGCGCGCCCAAAATGATCCAACAAGTAGGGCTCTAGCCAACGCACAAGTTGATTTGACCACTCTGTATGGCCCGGCGTTTACAGCCTGTTGGCCGAGACTATTCAATGCTGTGGTGCTTTGGTCCACCAATTTGTAGCGAACTATGACATGGTCAGCTGGAAGAACCAGACCCGCAAGTGTATGCATGCAGCCTTCCAAATAAACGGGGGCATTCCCGGCCATGTCAAATGGAATGCCTCTACGTGCTCCTTCCCTGGTGGAAAACAACTGTTTTGGTGTTTCTGGTGGCATTGCTTTGTGGCACGGTTGGGAAGCGGAAAATGTACATGTATCATTCAATGTAGTGTTTTCACTTTTGGCTAAATGGTTTTTACTCGCATGTCAGCTTTGCAGGGCGCGCAATGCATTCATCATTGATCATTCACCCACCGCCGGTGCTCAGGAAGTGCAACACGTTTCAAGCATCGTTGATTGCCAACTCCTATGTTCGTTTGATGGTGGTGGAGAGGAACGGCAGCCACATTGAACATCTGGAATTGCTTGCCCCATTGGCCCAAACTGCTGACGGTTGAACTCAGTGCTTCTACTTTTTTTTTACATGCTGGAACTTGCATCGTTTCGATGGTCAAATTGGCCGTAAGGTAAATGGCTGACAGTCAGGTGAAGGATTCACCCAAACCCGCTTGACATTATAGATTTAGTGTGTGTGTCCTTTCCAATCGCACACGAATTTTGTTGTTTCCCATCCTATTTGGGGTGTCAAGGTGCCCGCTGTGCAACCCATCGTAGAGGACCCTTTTCGGACAACTGCTGCCGGCGTACGCGAAAACCCACGGTCATCGTTTCCGTGTCAAGGACAGTCAGCTCAGCCAGTGCGGCTGGGAAGGGGTGGAACGGGACGAACAAAACTGCTCATTGAACTGCATGAGTTTCATGTTTTTAGTTATGCCTGCTTGAAATGGTTGGGCAAGAGCACCTGGGAACATGTCGGCTCCACGTTTTTGGATTTTTGTTTCATTTTTTTCCAGAATGGGTGTCCACAACAATCCGCGTCACATCCAAGTAGGGTACGGCCAACAAACATTGCCTGGTGCAATGAGGATTTGGCTTTGGTCTTGCACGCCTATGCCAAGGTGGGGATCGGCATAAGCAAAACATGGCAGAACGACGGTTTCTGCAAAAATGTTGTGGTGAAATGAAGGGAAGGCACAGATTTTCAGTGTTTATGTTCTATCTTGCGGTTGAAACTGATTGGATCCAGAAATGCACTTGGACATGTTTTTTTTTTACAAAACAGGTTGCAGAGAAAATTCAATCATCGGCGATTGAGTCCTTGGATGTTCATCGAAAAAGATGGATGTCAACCAGCCAACTGTTACGTCATAGTTCGTGAGTGGTTTGGGTTGGTCTGGAATGGTGGGGATACCACATAGTGACAACATTCCAAGCCACCCAAGCCACAAATCAATTGATCTGGAATCTGGATAAACTAGAACGACCTCACTTCGACATATCACTGGAGCGATGCGAATTGCACTGGTAACTATCCCAATAGAAGCAACCATTTCAGGTTAGTGCATAAATGTGGTCTATCCAGATCTGATTTTTTTTCATGGTGTTCAAGGGCCATTCTCGAATGCCCATTTGATACCTAAACTTGACTGGTTGGTGTTTTTTTTTTCTATTTTTCCATATATTGGGAATGATGATAATCCCAACTGACGAACTCATATTTTTCAGAGGGGTAGGTATACCACCAACCAGATGGTAGCTTGCCGTGCCGTTGCTGGAGGCGCAATTGCGGAGCAGCGCCGTGTTTGAGCCTTGGTGGCACTCGGTGGATCCGACGTGGTTGCCATATGTTGCCATGGAGCACGTGGGCCATGGGGGTGTGTTAAGCCAAAATGAGGAGTTTCTCCAACAAACATAGAATTGAATTATGGGAAAATTTACAGGAAAGCCCTATATTTGATGGTAAAAACCATGGTTTCCTGTAATTTTTCCCTTAAACCAATCCAGTGAAACAAACATGGCAATTTCAATCTGCACAAGTCCACCAACCAACAACCAGCAAGACTGATGTTGAAGCAAGCAAAACTGCTCAGATGGGCCGTAGGATTAGCTATTTGCTTAGTAATTTGGGTTATAACCAACAACATCCCCGATTAAAACCCATTTACTAACTAGGTTAAGTAACTCCAAGACCCATTTAAATCATTTCAGTGAGGATGTTAGCCAAAAAGGCCCTTTTCCCGGTGGTGGGTTGATGAATAGAGGCTTTCCCCACAACTAGATGACTTAAATGATGATATATACCAAACCGTCCCCGATTTGATTTTTCCCACAAGGACAATATGAGTTTGTCTCAAAATAGGGTTTACTCCCCAACATGCCGTTCTTCTAATGGTGATTGACATTGATAAACCATCAATTATAGGGGTACCTATTTTCAGACAAAATCCATATTGACGTCGATGGGATTTGGTCATATTTTGTCAGCAGTTTGGAAAAATTGGGTCAATAATACCAAAGCTAATATTCCTCCAAACATAGCCATGGTATAGATGGCCCATTGAAATAGTTTTTCTTTACCAAAAAAAAAGTGGTGATTTTCTATATCTTTAAAGGTTATCTCTGGTTATATACCTAAAAAGATAAAGAGATATAACATGGCCATACTGGTTATTAAAATGGTGATTAAATCACCAGAGGGTATCTCTTTATTTTTTCCCACAACAAGCCATTGATGTTGCCGTGGCCTCCTGACCCCCGTGGCCCGACCAGGAGGCCCTGGCTGAACGCTGTCGAGAACAAACGCCCCACATGGATTGCCAGGTGAGGACCGAGTTTGAGGGGGATGGATCAAGATGTTTTCGGGACGTGGAGAATTCTTAGGTTATTCGAATTACTATTGGATCAATATATTTATTGGATCTTACTTATTCTATATATATATATATTCTATATATATTATTATTCTAGTTACCATCGTTATAATGATGATACTCTTGTTTTTTGATGTCAACTATCGAAGTTTGGTGTGTTTTTACAACTGGGAGATCATGGGTTTCATGAGGACATTCTGCTGGCGGATTTTTCGAGTCAGCCGTCCATTCTGCATGTCTCATAGACGGTCTGGTGGAAGATGCTACTTTTGAGTCACTAAAGGCACAGGCAAAAAAGAAGAAACTACAGGTATCTACAGGTGCTTCTACGGACCATGAGAGTTTAAGCACGTGGGCAAAGGAATGAAATCCATTAAGCAGAGTAGGACGCACGAATGGGTCAAAAACAATTTTCTTTTTGCATGTAAAATGTCACTACTTGGTCAGAATACCAGTATGAATTAGACAATGGTTGTGAGTGGCTTGCCAAACATTCAGCTAACCTCATGGGCTATCCACATCCGGTCAACCTATCGTAGTCATTGGGTGACATAAATTTTGCATCCTAGTGTATTCATGTTCATTCAATAATTAATGGTATAATTAATGGCATCTATAATAAATGGTACCATGAAAATTATTAGTTGGGCTATCCTTCAGCAGCTGTTGGTAAAAAAAAATGGTCTCCACTGACTCCACTGATGGGCTGCCGGTTGGTTGAAGGTCACATTTTTCAATTGTTCCCCCGCATGGAGCTATTCAATGCCCCAGGTTTCGTTTCGGGGGTAGTTCATATTTGGAGGAAGGAAAATTGTTGCAGTTTATAAGCCAACATTTCTTCAACATGGCATGTCAAATTGTTGGAGCTCAACCTTTCAGGTGCAATCCAGTCATTTTAAATGTCGAATTCTACTGATTCATGGCTTATGAACAGTTCCAAGGATACTTTTTAATGATATGTTATAATAAAATAGATGTTGGTAAGCATTACATATACATATACCGTTCCCCTAAACACTGGTGATCAATGCAACTGATATATCAACACTTTCTATGAACATGCTAATGATATAGTCCATGATATAGTGATTGATCACATACAATATCTCACATATATATACATATTGACGATACATTCCACCATATGTATAATGACATTATGCTATACCTTCATAATATGATATAGTGATACATAAAATGGTATAGTGATATATGGTTATATGGTTATATAATTTTCTTTTACTGATATATCACTATAGACTATAGCCATGGTAAAAATTAATAACATATATGGTTTATATGATAGTCATGTAGATTTTGTAACATATCAGGGTATCAACAGTTTACCATTATACGGTAATGAATGATTTATTATATTGCACATACCATATTTCAATATATTTAAATATTTATCACCACTGTTGAGTGGTGATAGACATGTGGTATATCATTACTTAACAATGGTACTTAACAACAGGTGTTACGAGTTGAACACTGGTTAACAATGGTATTACTTAACAATGGCATTTCACAATGTGTGATGTGTTGATGAACATGTGATATCATATAACCAATGAGTTCAGCACATCGCATGTTTATCATCACATCACCGCTGTTGGATGATTACCATCATCCTCCCCAAAGGCCCTCAGCGTCATCGCTGCGGCGCACGCTAAGCTGCTGATTAGCGACGAAGCGCTCTTCCAGGTCGTAAGAATGGTGGAGCGGAGCGAGCAGATTCTGTGAAGAGATGGGAAGCCATTGGTGAACATATTGGAACATATGCTTCAAATATGTTGAGCACGGGACATTTCACTCGCAAAAAGGGGGATTTGATTTGACCATATTTAGCCAATGAAAAAGGATTTGGTGGCTGATACTGGTATTACTAGGGAGGTTAGCTGGATGGAACAGAGCCATAGGCCATACACTTGAGATTTTTAGCATCTTTTTGGATCAGATCTTTTTACCGGTTATCCCACCAAAAACTGAACTTGAACAGGGGACCAGCAAACCACCAGCTTAGGCAACAAACTGTGGAGAGTTATCACTTGTCCATCAAATATAAGGATGTATGTATAATATGTGTATATATATATACATATGTCATATGTGTATATATATATGTATACATGCATATAGTTGACCTAGACATGTGGGAGGTTCAGCAACACAAGATCAGTGATTTCATGAATTAAAATATAGATTTTAAACAACAGCATGTAGAAATTTAACAATCAAACACAAATGAATTTAGTCATCAAAAATATGACGTTTCAATGAGCCAGAACAGCGGATTTGACCAGCGGAACATAGGAATTTGACCAACACAACTTTTGGATCTCAAGCACATGTTTTCCTCTAAAACACAGTACATGGGGATTCGAACCGATTCGAATGGCGGATCTTGATGTGAGAAAAAGGAATACCATGTGCCATGAAGGGATTGACAGGAATACCATGTGCAAAAAAAAAGACATGGGGTATGGTTCACAATCTGCAAAAACTGGCGAGCATACCCGAGACATGGACTTCAATTTGACGGTTAAAAGGATTGGATGGTTTAAACGTGAATAACGTATCCCACAAAAGTCACACTTATCGCAGATGATCAACAAACTGGCAGGTTAAATGTGAGTTGCTTCACCAGAATTATATAATGGTTGGGGCTTATGAGTTCAACAAAGCACCAACTTGTCCAGACCCCAGATGACGATCCGCTCTGACTTTTCAGCACGTGTTGAAACCACCACCGATCCGAACATGTTTGGTGGTAAAATCTATCATATCCTCCAACAAATCTAGTGAAAACATCGAACTTTCAGCAGAATATCAACAAACACAACCTTATTTACCCTCTGGTTATGTCAAAATAGCTATGGAATATGGCCCATTTATAGTGGATTTACCCATTAAAAATGGTGGATCTTTCCAGTTCGTTATGTTAGTTCCATTGAAATTGCCCGAAAAAACTGGGGCTTTCATCAGCGGTGGATTTCACCCAGATTTCCGCGTCAAACGCCAGACGTTGGCTTGGCGTTTGCGATCCTGCGCGCGCACGTGCACCTTCCAGGTGCAAATGAGGGTAGCCTATTTTTCCCAAGCACAGGTGAAGTTGGTGAAGTTGGTGCAATTTTTTCTGGGTTACGTAGGGGTATGGTAAAAAGAACTACAGTTCGGTGGATCTTTTTGGACACCGATCCTTGGGCCACCACCGAGGATTTCGAAAGAAATGTGAAGGGACCCCCTTTTTTTGTCATTCAACTTATTGGCCATTTTTGACAAGGCGAAACCAAGGGTTTGTGATTTAAACCAAGGGTTTGTGATTTTTGAGGTGGCCCATTATTGATGTATGAAACCAACCTGAGGTCAATTGCCAAGTGTGCCATTTTCCATGGAATATGGATCCCTCAAGTGCTAGATGGATGAACATCCCCTGTAGACTCCTCAGATTTGTTTTGGTATGTGAAGAGCATATTTGTCTTCGAGGTGCTACCACCCAATGAAATGTTTGCTGGCTTGTAAGCCCCATGACAACTAGTTCTATATATATAATGTTATATCTCTACCGTAACCAATAGATTCATGGTTCAACCAACTTAACATTTTGGACGGGTTGGTATATCTACCATAAACCACACTTCGTCCTACAATGTTTTTTTTGGGGCCCACCTTGATTTGGATTGACCCAAGCCACACATGGGGGAAAATTCTGCAGAGGCCGTGGCAAATTTGGCCAATGCCTATGCAAAGTTTGGCTTCCAGAGCCCTGCCTTAGCGCCTCAGGCCGGGTGATTTTCGCAGGGATTTCACGGGAGTTCCCCATGGGAAAATCATCGAAGTTCACGTGGGAGGTGATCAAACATTGGATGTTAGACCCAGTCTTTTTTTTGGGATGGGAATGAACCCATGTTCAGTTCGGGATACAGCCATGATGTTTGGATTTCTATGGGATGGATGACCATTATGCAGTGACTCTAGCACATATATGCAGATATGATGTTTAATGTGTTTGACCCCTAGTCATGACTTTCATTCCTTTCTTGCAGGAGAGGTGAGCCCAGTAACTTAACATTCTGTGAAGGAATCTTTGAAATCATCCGAATGAATCTATGTTTCGGGGTATGGGGGCCTAGCCAGTGAAGCAGCCCGAGGATGGCCAGTGCCCTGAACTGCCCAAATCAACCATTTGGGTGTCACCAACATTTCTGCAGATGTGCCGGTGGGTCAAGAGTTACACTTTTTTTTTTGGGGGGGATGAACGACATCCAGTTGCAAGTTATGTTGATGTGAACATCAGCATGGTGGTTTTGATCCATCCTCACAAAATCAACCAGTTGGTGTCCATTCACTCATTTCCTTTTGTTCAGTTGGGAGAACCACATATCATATTCGGTATCCCCAAAAAACAATCAAACCAGATATATTCCAAGTCAACATTGAATGTCTGTCACCTGAAATACCTGATATGAACCCACTTAACTTAATGTTTGATTGTTGGTTATTTATATCAGTTATATCCCATATTATCTGAATATATACATCCTATATGATATTTCCATGATATCCCTGCCTTTTATAAATCCCTATTATTTCCCATAATATTCCATTTAAAAATCGTACTTATCCCCATTACATTTCCCATAAAATTCCAATGATATCCCATAAAATCCCACTAAAAACATTTTGTTCATTTATTCAACTCCTCCAAGATCCCATGTTTGTTAGTTATATCCCATCATCTTTCATGATATTTCCATGATATCCCTGCGAGGTAGTCCCCATGGCTTGTGCCAGGCGTTGCAAAGCGACAAGCCGTGGACGTGGAGCCCGAGCTCGGGGGCCGTGGGCATCACCGACGGCGTCTTCGATTTGGTTCTGGAGGAGCTGCCGAGGCCGTTGGAAAGTCGTCAGCAAAGCGTGAAGCCAACTGCCCAGGGCTGGTTGGTGGTGACTGGAAATATATGACATCGGCAGGTTGCTTGATCACCAGGCTAAGCTAGGATTTATTCGGGTTAGTGATCCCAACATGACCTTAAAATTTTCAGGTTAGTGAGTTAGTACTGGCTGGTGGTTTGGAACATGAATTTTATGACTTTCCATTCAGTTGGGAATGTCATCATCCCAACTGGCGAACTCCATCATTTTTCAGAGGGGTAGGTATACCACCAACCAGAGGGGATTGGCCCCAAGTTGAGATTGTTTATTTGAGAAGACCGTCTACGCCTTGATGTTTGTTGTTTTTTTCTGGCGAAATCCACAGCGTTGAGTGATGGATCAGCCTCTGGAAACTTGAACTGACAATGGAACATATCCGTCTACATAAGTTTATTGATGATCTCTCAAGACAAATTGGCCCGACCACAAGGAAGCCCCACCTTTAGGTATATACGCACAGTATATAATAGTATATAATATATCTCATTCATTGTTGGTAATTTTCCCCATTTTTTGCCAGCCCATTCTACCCATTGATTTTCATTTTGATGGTTTTTCATGCACATTTTATCCCATCATCACTGGTTCATATTCTCTATTTCCATTGCTCTCTGACTGCATCTCAGCCCCGTCCGAGTATGCAGGCTGTTGTTGGACAGCAACGCCCACAGCATCGTGCTGCTGAGCCACGCCGCGGCGCGGGCAGGCAGCGGTCAGGAGGGCTAGTGCCAAGATGCAATCTAGGCGTGTATATATAACTGCCATAGATGATGATTCATGTTGGGTGAGTGATCCCAACATGACCTTAAAAGTTTCAGGTTAGTGAGTTAGTACTTGTTGGTGGTTTGGAACATGAATTTTATGACTTTCCATATATTGGGAAACATAATCCCAAGTGACTAATATTTTTTAGAGGGATTGAAACCACCAACCAGTATATAACTATACATGTACTACGTACATAGATACGGTAACGACATTTGAAATCATTTAAATATGTGGGGGGCGGGCCAGACAACAAGGCCCTGAGGTATGATGTATGTTTCAATAACTAGGATTCCGTATGTTTTAATGGCCGGTCGGGCCAAGGAAAACCTTGCCGGAGGTAGTCTAAAATACCACTTCGTATATTTTAAAGATCCGCACATTTAGATGTAGTTACCATATACATGTATATATATATATACACACACATTTATGTACATATGAATTTATCATATCAAGACCGATATGATCCTGCTACCGACATAATCTGCAAAAATGGGGGTTTTGCCCATTTTGGCCAAGTCTTAGAAGGTCAAAACCTCCAGCAACACTTCTGCAATGGCTGGAAAATTCCCATTTACTTGGATATAAAGGGAGACTGTCCACTGCCAAGCTTAGATAACTTAGATCACTAGGCTACTCCTCCAGAGAAAAACAACTCCCACTATTTATGTTGGGCTGAACTTTTCTTTTTCTTTTTTCTTTCCAGGGGTTACATCCAGTAGCTTTTCCAACGAGGATGAACATCCACCAGACATAGGTTTTGATCTGAGAGCTGAACAGGTGAATAGTGAATATCCCCGAGGTTTGATGCTGAAGATCCTATAACCACTACTTTTCACTGTTCAAGTCCAATTGTTTGAGCGAATCCCATTTAGCCCAGCTTCGGATTTACATTTTGCCTAACCTCCATTTATCTTTTGAGATAATGAAATCCATTTTTCGATGCTTAGAATGTCACACTCCCCCAAAATTGATGGTAACATCTCGGTCCCTCAATTCTTCAACGGAACACAAAACAACAATCCACAGAGGACAAATATGGAACATGTCAAATGTCCAGAACCATCAGCTTAGCAACCATTTTCCAAACAATTGTATAGAATAACGAGATCTCCGGTTTTATATCCACACATTTCCATCAGCTTGGAACTCAACCCCAATTTGGGTTCATCTCAATAGGTTGAAATATGTTATAGCACCCCCCAGCAAGAAAGATAGAACAGTAAAATCCTACTAACAACATATTGATATATATATATATATATTGAACCTTTTCTATCGACCTTTGGGGGTTCCTATAAACTCGCCTTGGTGACGTTAGATCCCCTTATATAATTTCCATCAACTTCCACTCATTTCCACTAAATTCACAGTAGTTCACATGGAATACCCAAATGGTGAAATCCCTCAACAGCTACCCAATTCGACGAAACTCCATGGTGAAAGCCCATGAATTCCCTTTCATTCCCAGCAAATTTCATCAAAGTTCATGGTGAAATCATGTGAAATCCCATTACCCTCTGGTAATTTGACATAGCTATGGAAAATGGCCCAGTCGAAATAGTTGATTTACCCATTAATAGCATGGTGGATCTTTCCATAGTTATCTTAGTTTACCAGAGGGTAAATCCCATTAAACCACCATTAAACCACCATTAAACCACCATTAAACCACAATTAAATCCCCATTAAATCCCATTAAATCCCATTAAATCCCACTAAAATCCCATTAAATCCCATTAAATCCCATTAAATCCCACTAAAATCCCATTAAATCCCACTAAAATCCCATTAAATCCCATTAAACCACCATTAAACCACCATTAAACCACCATTAAACCACCATTAAACCACAATTAAATCCCCATTAAATCCCATTAAATCCCATTAAATCCCACTAAAATCCCATTAAATCCCACTAAAATCCCATTAAATCCCACTAAAATCCCATTAAATCCCACTAAAATCCCATTAAATCCCACTAAAATCCCATTAAATCCCACTAAAATCCCATGTTTCCGATCCCCAGGGCAACACCACCGCCTGGCGGCGCTGCCGCAGCGCCTCGCCTCCGCGGCGCAGCCAACTCTGCCGTGCTGCGATGGCGCGCAGTGCCGCGGAACAACGGCGCGCATGGTAGCGGATGGGTAGCGATGGTCACATCGACATAGGGATAAACCGCGGATAAACCGTGATCACTAGTAATATACATACATAGTTTTCGTGATCAATAATATGATTCATGATTAATATGGATAACATATGTTATGATAACAAATAATTCTATATATCATACCTGAAGTACTGTATACAAGAACATATCTGAATAGCACGAATATTATGGCATAGTCGATGGTGGTATATGATTGAATATGATTGACGTTTTATGGCATATTGTTGGGTGATTTGATGGTGTTATAATGACAGCATGCAGCCCCTGATCACACCAGCCCTGGTCACTCAACAGGAGGCTGTGGCCTCCGCCCCCAGTTTCCATGACATTTGATTCTGGACAGTGGCACCTGGACCCCATGCAGCTTCTGGGGCTGGTGAAGAGCGCCAACCTGGAGCATGGGGATGCCATGGACTGCGCCAGCCACATTCTGAAGCACGGCGGGGAGGACGGCATCCTGTCCTTCGTGCGGAAGCTGCTGGATGGCTTGCTGGCAGAGGAGCCGGCGAAATATCTGGTGGAGCTGAAGGACGCTGGGATGCCCCAGCCGCTGAGAGCTTCCGTTCAGCAGGCATGTCGTCCCAACATACCGTGAAGGTCGTACGGTTTCAGTTTGGAATATTGGAGAGGATGGTATACCGGATGCTTTGGTTAAGCTTTGCTTGGTTGTGGCCGCCCCCCAAAAGATAAGTATTGAAAAATAGTATTGAATTGTAAGACTAGCTGTCAACATCAGTTCATCTATATGAGCGATGTTATGACACTGAGTATAATAGATACATGAAATGTGTGAAACTACACTTCTTGGACCTTTTCCAATTTTTCATTTACTGTAGGTACATTTGCTCACAGACGCGCTTCGTGTGAAAACACACATTGGAAAAAACAGCGACTGACACAGTCACACCAACCCCAGGTCGATTCTGTGCTCGTGAAGGGCTCCGTTTCAGCAGGAGATTCAAAAACCTTGCCATTCGCATCGCTGACGCAGCCATCCGTGGTGGTAAACCTTGCTTTTGAGGCCGACGAAAACACCACGTTTGTCGTCAATGTTGGTGACTTTCTGCAGGTCACTGGTGAGTGCTCGCGCCGTGAGCGGCACACAGAGTGGGATGATCTTTTCGATGATTCCCCCAAGAGGGGTCCATTCCTCGAAATTGCAGATCTCCGGAGTGGAATGGAGCCAAAGGTACAGAGTGAGTGCCGTGCACTGTGGGATGGGCCGTCGTCCCCTTGTGATTTGAAAATCCACGTGGATTCTATGGCGGGGCACGTGTCCACGCAAGTGCTGGCCTCCAGCAAAATCCTTCTCAGCGACAGGCGTGAGCATCATGATGGGGTAGCAGCCATCAACTTGTTGAAGCTGCACTGTACTGAAGGTTCTTTGCGGCACGTTTCCTGGAGTTTCTCTGTTTCGGGCGTGCCTCACACTGGGAAGTCTTCTCCTGGTCCCAGCGCTTTGTTGCCAGTGCATCCCAACTTCATGCAAGGGCGGTGTGACGAAGATGTTCCGAAGGTCATAGACATGTTCACACCAACACTGGTACAAAGGGATTACGCTTCCGGCCTCATTGAAAAATTCAGGCAGGAATGGCTCGGTAACATCCAGCCTAGTGGTGGCCTCAAAGTTGTGGATGTTGTGCTTGTTGGGTCTGCTGCTGTGGGGACGGCGCTGAAAAAGAATTCCGATCTTGACGTGTGCGTTATCTTCAACAGCGGAACACATGCAGAAAGGCTCTCTGCTTTGAGTGCGTTGGCTGCAAGCTTTGTGAAGAGCCATCCTGACTTCATGGTTGGGGAGGCCGAGAAAGTGGTGACAGCACGTCTGGACACCCGAGGGGTGTTCCGCCTGCCACGAGAGGCCTTTGCTGCAGCGCTAGGTGGTACCGAAGCCTATCAGATTGTCACCATCCAGGACAAGTACAACTGCTCCATAGACTTACTCCCGTGCATTCCCGTGAATTGTGTGCCCAGGGAGTATCAGCCTCAGATGAATCTGAGTGCCAATCCTGCAAAGGTTGCTTTCTTCCAGTCCCTGCCTGAAGCAGCTTGCCAAGCAATTGTGCTCCTGAAGCTGTGGTCATGTGGCGCATCTGCAAATGAGCTGTGCCGAGTCTATGAGAATGCGGCTGAACGGCGTTGGCCGCTGACAGACTGCAAGCTGAAGATTGCTGGATACCCGTTGTCAGTGCTTGCGGCGGCTGTCTGGGCTGGAAACAGGGACGCTGGCCTTGATCCCTCCCCTTCCCGCATTTTGGTTGATGTTCTGGCTATACTTGCATCTAGTGTGTCCAAACCACTGCTAGTGCTGCGGAATGGTACAGCAACATCTGCCGATGGACCTGCTACCGCCACGGAGGTCTTCCACCAGCTGGGAGTGAGGAGAAAGACAGAGCTTGAACCATGCATCTTTGTCCAAGATGCATTTTATGATTGCTTGTTTTTCAAGGTAGGCCCCATGCCTTTAGACAAGATCCGAAGGCAAGCTGCTTCAACGTTCTTCCGAATTTCGACCACCTGCGACCTTGGCAGATCATTTCGCTGGTCCAACATTCTTGCATCTGGAAGCTCTGAGCACGAAGATGCTGCCATGATGCCGCAGAGGTACAGCCAGATATCTGGTAGAATGAACCAATTCGCTGGTTTAACCACCAAGAGTGTGTGCCCCCGACGGCATCCCTTGACACAAATTCATTTGGCAAGGCCATCTCGGTGCCATGAGTGTGAGACAGTCGTTTTCGGCGAGGAAGGCGTCATGTACGGATGCCCAAGTTGTCCCGGGCCCTTCCAAGTTAGATTGTGTTCGCGTTGCAAAGAAAGTGACTCGGAATTGCTGCTGGAACCATCTATGGCTGACCTCTTGCGGAGCCATGCTGGTATTCTTGACTTCGCTGCATCTATGTTGGCTGAGTTGGCTTAGAGAATACTGTAGGGAGCGGCAGTGCATTGGAGAAAGTAGACTCGGAATCTGGAGCCTGATGTCTCGATTGGAAAGATTCCTTGATGGCCCAGTCCCACAAACATCCGCAATGTTAAATATGTTAGAGTTGAGTAGAGTCGTAGGCTTGGTTGAACCTTGGTTTTAGTTTATGCTCCTGGGCCAAATCAAAAGACATTTATGTTTCTTTCAGGACGGCTTAGATATACTACTATCAACTTCAGCATCTTGGAGCACATCGATTTGTCGATTATGGTCAGGGTGCATGATCCTCTCTCAGGTGCCCAGATGTAAGTGGTGTTTCATAAATGCGTGTGACTGCAGCTAGTGCATTCGCCAGATGGCCAAAGAAATTCCCCATGTCCACGATCTCGAGCAGAACGGCGAACATAGAAGTCATGCTGATGGCATACAAACAACACATATTGATAGATATTGATAGTAACCCTCAAAGGAACGTCATGCTGATGACATACAAACATAGTAAATTTTCCTGTTTGTTTTTTTGATGGCTTTCATTAGTTTGATGACTGACTCACGCAATTCGTTCAACACTTTTAGGCATCCAACTATTCCAAACCAGCAAATTTCTAAATGATCCCAATATCCTGGTTAGTACTATCCCAAATTTCAGATTATTATCCCAATTATTCTATGTTAGTTGAAAATTATACCAGCATATTTTCAAGGCCCTTCCGAGAGTAGCTGTCTTCCAAGGTTGGGGATGCTGTCTGTCGCCTTCGCCGAGCTCTGGCCGTTGGATCCCTTGGATGGGGAGAACGAGGCGATCGAGAGAGATCGTTCTGGTGGTACCTGGGGCAGGGATACCCTCTGGTGAACTAACAGTTTGCAATGGAAAGATCCACCATTTTTAATGGGAAAATCCACTATCAATGGCCATTTTCAATTGCTATGTTAGTTCACCAGAGGGTACTAAAGCTGATCGATTTTTGTTTTTTTTTTAAATGGGGAATCCCCAAAACCATGGGTTTCAATACTAGAATGGTCTATATAATTTTGGATGATTTGGGGGCACCCCTAGGAAACCTCCATTTGATTCATTTGACAGATGCTTTGTTGGGACATTCTCCGATTTACCCTGTGGGAATCTAACCGTTTGCCATGGCAAACGATGGAAAATGGCCAGGTTTCATAGGTACGTCTCTAAGCCATTTACACGTGAGTAATTTTCCACAACCATGTCACAGGTTGCAACAGGAAAATGATAATGTCCATAACTATGTTAAATTACCCCACATAAAATTTAAATCACAATATCAACCTACCCTTCACACATCTTTACTCAGGCGTGGATAAAGGCGCCCGTCCTTGGTCTATGTTGCACCTTCAAAATATATGAGTGACGGTAAAATGGTTGAACACCACTCACTATAGAATTGCAGAAACCCTTTTGTCAGATGTGCATGAAACACTGCAAAGCGATAGGGCCCCCTTCCAACAGGGACAATGGCACAAAACACTGGAACGTGATACCCAAAAAACGATAACCGATAGTAAATAAGACAATAGCAACTACTGAGATGTAAAGGATTGTGATGGGAACTCATATAGATATACCTGCCAGATCCTGCCAGAAATCCAAGCGTTAGCCTATAAAGCAAGTTACCAGTGTACGTGGCCCCTTCATGTGGTTGGTTGGGTTTTGATTGCCTGGTTGATTGGTGGCCGATGTATCAAGCCAGGATTCTAAAATAGCAACCAGTTGAATTCATTCGGGTGGTCCCCAAAATAGTGACTATTTTAGTATCACCCACAATGTGGGCCCCCCCAGTTGTGTGTTGTTGGTTTATATTGGTTTATAAACGCCAGTATCTATAGTTGCAAGTACCACAAACCATAGTGAAATTGGAATTATTTGCACCAACTTAGCTATCGCAAAGTGGAGCCCCACTTTGCACAATCCTTCAATATATATATATATACATATCATATATCATATATATATATATAAATATGATATATATATATCTATCACCCATGATCCTTCCATTCGTTTCCTTCATCCCTCCAGTTCACCCATCAGGCCTTTTGGTTGGCTCTGGCCGAGGCGGCCGCCGCCAAGTCTTTGGCTGGCCAGCTGAGCGCCGCAGTAGCTTGGCGAAGGTTCGGTCAACCAACTGACATTCATAAGCTTAATTTATGGATTAAATAAGTTAAGTAACTAGGTTTAGTAACTAGGTTTTAATTAAGTAGTTAATTTATGTCACTTTACGGGTTTAGTAAACTTAGTGAAGTATAATAACTAGGGTTAAAGAACTTTCTGGTTAAAACGAGGAGCTAGGGTTAAAGAAGTAACGTATTTAAGAGGCCATAAGGTTGGTGTACGCCTGGGGTTGTTGGTGATTGTACTATATCGTAACATATCGTAACTATAATGAAATAAAAAGGTTTTGAGTTTTGACTGACAAATCGATGGAGTTCACCCATAAAAGAAGAATTTGTTTGTTTGACTTCGCAAAAACGTGATTCAAAAGTGGGAGTCGAAAAAGAAGGTCTTTGCCAAAGGAACATGATCAAATCGGGCATGAAACCAATGAAACCTAGCGAAATTGAGGGTTTACCCATGAAATGTGATGAACTATGGGGATGCAAGAAATAAAGAACTGGAGTTTGAAGACAAAACAACATCATTATGGTGATTTTGAGATTATTCAAGGCCAAAAATAGATAAACATAGGCTTAGCAAGTCCCTTGATGGAATTGTTCAGTTCAATTCCCGGGATGGTCCCAGGGTAGCGGAAGATTGGGTGCCACGACTTAGTGACTTTCGATTGAAGGGATTCATCCCCATTCCCAGTAGTTGCAATGATATACAGTGTACATATATATTATATATGTATAATATATATATATATATGTATGTATTATATATATATACAAAGACCCACAATGATTGTGGGCTTTATCAAATCACATTCCCCGTTTTTTTTTGTTTTATTTCAGTAAGCATGCCCTCTTGAAAAGGACAACAACTCTATCCACCGTGTCAACTCATTTTCTTTAGGTACTGCTGAATCTCCTGGTATATAACACTAAAATTCCCTATTAAACTTGTAATATTTGGAGTAGGCATATTAATGCACACACACACAAATCCATTCTTCGTTGTTTCAATGGCCAGATCACAATTTTTCATGGTTGAATCGCAATTTTTCACTGTTGTTGATGGTAAAATCACTGTCTTTCACGCTTCACCACGGTTCACTAGCAGATGAACCCCCCATTGAATCCCTGTTATTCCAGTGGTATGTCACAAGCTACCAATACTATGAAGATTATTTGGTATAACCGTATAACCAGTAATAAACCACACGGATATACCACTATAGTCGTCTCCAAGAGAATAGAACAGTAATTTCCTACTGGCTTGATGATTTATTTTTTTTAGAAATCTTTTCGGGGGACTATATACCAAATCTGTACCCATAATATCCTTGGTTATCCTGTGGTATTTTAACAGTCTGCTATGGACATTCATTTTCTTTGATATAACATAAATCATCGAACGAAAAAAGGGCCATTTTCCATAGGGTCAAAGTACCAGAGGATCCATATCTACGGTACCACCATCCATAGTATACCACCAAATATAATATATGAAGATTGCTACAATGTGGGCTTCCCCAGTTGTGTTTGTTGGTTTCTAAACCAACACGTGAAATTGGAGTTTTTTTCGTGGCCCCCAACTGAAGGTTTTCGTGGCCCCCAACGGGACCCTTGCGAAATCCCAAGTCTTTATGCTTAAATCACCATTTTTCCATCATTTTCCATCATTTTCCCATCATTTTCCCACCATTTTCCCAGCATTTCATCACTTTCCCACCATTTTTCATGGTGACATCTCCAACTTCCCAGGATGCGGCCAACTGCGGGGTGGCCTTTGCAGCCACTCAGCTGCCAGCGGAGCAGTTGACGGCGGCCTTGCAGCTGTCGAAGTATGCAGAGGACGGGCCGCCCCCAGTCGATAGCGTTCGGTTGAGAAGTGACTGAATTCCGATGGGGTTTAGTGGCACCAACTATAGTAGATATTTAAGTATGGTAGATATATGTAGATATAACTATGGTAGATATAACTATGTAGATATAACTATGGTATAGATTCAGATATAACTATAGTTAATGGGGTTTATACACCAACTTATAAGTGTATAAGATGATATAAGCAACCAAAGATTGGATTTACTGGAACCAAGGTTGGGAACTGGTGAGTGGCTGCAGGTTTCTTTTCGACCAGTTGTGAATGGGATTAGCCACGAATCGGGGCTAACTGTTAACGAGGGTTACCCAGCGCAGTTTCTAAGTTGGATAATCCTCGAAGTGGTGGAAATCAATGGACTGTTACATAGCCATGGTTTTGCCATGGCCCTAATCGAAATAGATGGTAAACACCGAACTTAAAAAAGTCGGGTGGATCTTTCCATGGCTATGTTAGTCATAACCAGATGGTAAGAAATGTGAGATATGAGATATCACTTATATGAGTTGGTCTGAAAATGGGATATACCATCAAATAGCAATTTTAATGGGACAAATGGTGATAAACCAAAGGGTTTGGAGGTACTCGTATCCGATTTTGATGCAAAGCCATACAACCAACATGATATTTGGGGTACTTACCCTCTGGTGAACTAACATAGCAATTGAAAATTGCCATTTATAGTGGATTTTCCCATTAAAAATGGTGATTTTCCATTGCTATGTTAGTTCACCAGAGGGTAGGTTTGTTTGAACATGCAGCATTAAACCCCAATTTATTACAGTACGGCCGTGAAAACCGGGAGATGAAAGAAGAATATGTGAGGATTTACAGCAACCGATTTCATTCGCAAACCAAAAGAACTTGGATGAAGCTGATATAGCAGCTATCACTTGAATTAAATGACTAACAGTGACTATCAGATTTGTGACTGAATAAATCACTGGCAAACCGATTTTTCTTTGGCATCGCCGAGGATGTGGATCTCTCCCCTCAGACGTGTTGCGCCCTGCTGCTGACGCACGGCTACGCGGGCCTATGGGCGCCGCGGTTCCTGGAGGCGTCATGCGTCATGTACTTGGAGGACAACTTGGTTTTTTTTAGCATAATTAAACATAAGTTAGGTGTATATAGTGTATGTCATATCAAGTTGGTGAGTTATATACTTACTTGTGCTAAACGTAGGGAATGAGGGAAAGATCCACTGGCTACCTATCAATAATCCCAGCAACCCCCATTGCCGTCCATTCCCTACGTTTAGCACCAGTAATTAAGCATAAGTTAGGTGTATACAGTGTATACCTCCAACAAGGTTTTGGGTTTATGGTGGGGGTTATATCGAACTAGTTGATAACCATCGTGAGTTCATAGCTATCTTGGAGGATCACTCCACTTCAACCATGCATATGTGGGATTATGTATATCTTATTTGCTCAGAATTCGATATGATACATGGCATAATACAATGATTATATACTATATAGAAACCTATCTGAGATCATCCGCCCAGGCAATGACCAAGCAGATACCTGACCTGCTATGGCAAGCGACTGATAGACACGAGGCTGCTTTTAGTGGCAAAGATCCACAGAAAGCTGTGATTCAAGGATTATACCTGCAGAAAGTGTTTCAAGAAGGGTAGATCCCTGACAATTTTCAGAATATTTCAATCATTTCATTCGCCTTGCCATAAGACGTTACAAGTTGGCTATGGGGACGTTTGTAGAAATGCCTTGCTTAGGATTCTATGCTAATATGATCTACACATATGTGATCAATATATGATCTTTCTACTCTTATCATTGGTATCAATTATATATAAATAATTATATATATATACATATATATATATCACCATTATATATATATATATCACCATTATATATATATGTATATCACCATTATATGTATATATATATATATGTATATCACTAGGTGATTTCTCGTTTTTTGTTCCTAGGCATTTCCCTACCCCCACCACCTCCAAGGCATCGTCTGTCGCTGGGCCCTGGCCACTTACCTCTCCGGCGGCCGCCTCAGCGAGCCTCTCCGGGAGGCCGTGGCGTCGCATGTGCTGCGCCAGGCGCAGCTGGGTTCAACGAAAAAGGGGGGAAGGAACTCACAAAAACCAGGGTGAACTGGAAAAACTGATGTTGGTTCTGTTGGTGACTGTGACTAGAAATGGGGAGGTTTCGCATTTTTCGGGCGAAAAGGTGTGGGTCAAGTGGAAGCGGGGATTTGAAACAGCCGAAAATGGGGGTTCACCAATGAAAGCGGTAGGATAACCAGGGAAAAACCAGGTTGAAGCACAAAAGTCGGGTCGACGCAGCAACCACATGGGGTTTAGGCAAAAAAGTGATAGGTTACCCCAAGAAGATGGTGGGTTGAGCCAACCATGAACTTGGGCTTATGCAGTAAACAGGCAAACACATGAGTCTTAACCAACAAAGCTTGTGGTTTAGCCGGGAAAAAATGGTTATGATCAGATGATCTCATGAAACTTGTGGTTTTGGCAAGAAAACAGGGTGGGACGAGTCTGACACTGATGACTTGGATCTTCCCAGACTCGGTATGGCTTTCTAGTCCCAGAAATACCGGTATACCCCAGAATATCACTTTGATGATCATCTATTATCCACAATATACAAGTATTTTGGTGTAAAAAAAATTATCCCAGAATTGTCAGTATCCCAAGAATTATCTCATCCACGGAATTTTGGGATATTTTTTTAAAAGCAATTTCGTGATACACAGCATCGCCAGGCGAAGGCCCTCGAGGCGGGGGAAACTCGGCGTAGCCGGGGTCTGCAGATTCGAGTAGCCCTGTCCCGGTTTCAGCCACAGAATTCTTGGAATCTGATTTTCCCTCGGGTAAACTAACATGAATATGGAAAGATCCACCATTTTTAATGGGTAAATCCAGTATAAATGGTCATTTTCAATAGCTATATGTTAGTTTACCGGAGGGTATTATCTTAATCCAATTAATCAAATCCTCCGTTCAATGGATCTTGCGAAAAAAAAACCAACTGGGGGATAGTCAGGGTCATAATGTCGTCCCCCAATATGTCGATTCAAAGCAACTATTTCCGGTTAAATTTACATATGTTTGATGCAACAGAAAAGTGGGTGTGTTTTTTTCCCAATTTTTGCTGATTAAATCTCAATGTGTCACTGCAAAACACCGTTTTTTTGCAGGTCAAGCCCCCCATTTCTGGGCGAAACAAAGACATGATTTGAGCAGTGTTCCAAACCCCGGTTGGGTGATGATTAATTCGGGGATTATACTGACCAACATCTCGTTTTTTTTTTGCAAATCCATGAGCGGAGGATCCCGATGAACCAATCAGCATAAAGCGACGATTAAACGGGCTTTTGAACACTGCGCATTTTGGTCGCTGACCACATCAGTTACTTGTTGCTGCAGGCTGGTGACGAATCGGATGAAGCGTCTTTGATTGCTTCGTGCTCGGGGGCTCAGGAACGAAACTGCGGCCTCTGGCCATTGAAGCAGCAAGAATTCAGGTGTTTCAAATCTTAGCCAAAAACAAATCAGAACGGGGATGTCAAGTCTCACAAGTGAAGAACTGGATTTAACTAAGCAAAATGGGAGGATTCAGTCTCAGGATCTGAGCAGTAATCTTTGTCACTTAGGGAGCGAAGTTTGGGATTGAACCTTCAAACATGAGGATGTGAGTAAGAATGGGAGACCACCGGAATCTGACTTTGACCTCTTGAACCATATCTACCTGGCGAATCCAAAAATTCCAAAGGAGTCCGTCATGGCTCGCTGATGAGGAAATAACCTTTAAACATGAGTTAAGTTTGTAGATCGACCTTGTTGCTACTTCAATCCCCACATTTGTTCAATCCTATATTTGAATTACTCCAAGTCCCATTGTTCATTCAAATCCTTTTTTATACTTCAACCAACAAAAATAATTCATAGGTGGTTTACCATCAAAAATGGGTTGAATCATCCCCTATCAGCCAGCGTCCCATCTCAAACCCCAGTAAAACCATCCGGAAACCCGGAGAATCATCCCGCTATAAGTTAATCGATGTTAAATATCGAATGGTATATTATTATATTATATTATACTATATTATATATATATTCCATTTTTTGATGGTGATAATCAATCTTGAATCATGTTCCATTATACATTCCAATTGTTGGTTGGATCCCAATGTTTCACCATATTTCAGCATATTTCAGAAGCAAAACCTATGAAACATAGCACCCAGGTCAGGGTGCGGCCGCCCTACTGGTGCCCGAGATGAGTACAGGCGCCCTACTGGAACCCAAAAGCAGCAGAAAAGGGTGAAGAATGGTGGTTTTGACCGGTGAATTCACAATGATTTGGGATTTCACCAGCAGAAATTGGGAGAAAATCATGTCGAACATGGGGATTTAGTGGTTGTTGAACTATGAACTAATGGAGATTTATATTGAATCCATGAATCATGGATTTGTGATTAGAGACCCACTTACTATATGGATTTATAACCAACAAAATCATTATGGCAAGATGTTTTTGACATGGGAGTTTATGGATATATATAGTTGTTTCATAATCAACAGCATGATATTTGAGGTTGTCTGAAAATGGTTAGTCTAAGGGCAACCCCTTCACCCCTGAGTGAAGCGTTCCTCCAAGAGATGCAGCGTTCCCTACGAAGACGCCGAAGACTATAGAATTTCAAGTTGCCTCGTTTTAAGGTTTAAAAAAAATAGTGCACCAAGAAGTAGTATTGCCCTGTTGGAATGCTTTTTGTCAACTGACGGCAGAGGGGTGTTGGGCACAACCACTTGTGAAGCCTTTATTTCCATACGAGGGTTGTTTTGGTACATTTTGAGCACCTTCCACCTGCAGTTCATCCTTTCGTTGCCATTTCTGGTTCATTTCCTTTTCTGTTTGTAATCAGAACATGCATGCGCTTAGCTAAACATAGTTAAACCATGTGAAATCAGTTTGGGGGGACAGGCGTCCCAATGACTTGGTCAAGTTGGTCAAACATTGACCAACTTGGTCAAAACTTGGTCAATTTTTGACCAACCCAACCAACCTTTGACCAATTTGACCAAGTTGGTCAATTTTTTGACCAACTTGACCAACTTTTGACCAACTTGACCAACCTTTGACCAACTTGACCAAGTTGGTAAATTTTTAACCAACTTGACCAACTTTTGACCAAATTTGCAATTTTTGACCAACTTTGGACCAAGTTTGACATTTTTGACCAACTTGACCAATTTTTGACCAAATTTGTCATTTTTGACCAACTTGACCAACTTTTGACCAAGTTTGTCATTTTTGACCAACTTGACCAACTTTTGACCAACTTTTGGCTAAGTTGGCCATTTTTGACCAACTTGACCAACTTTTGACCAAGTTGGTCATTTTTGACCAACTTGGCCAAAAATTGGCCAAGTTTGTGATTTTTGACAAAATTGGTCAATTTTTGACCAAGTTGGTGATTTTTGACAAACTTGGTCAACTTTTGACCAAGTTGGTGATTTTTGACCAACTTGTGCAATTTTTGCCAAGTTGGTGATTTTTGACCAACTTGGTCAATTTTTGGCCAAGTTGGTGATTTTTGACCAACTTGGTCAATTTTTGACCAAATTTGTAATTTTTGACCAACTTGGTCAGTTTTTGACCAAGTTTGTGATTTGACCAACTTCGTCAACTTTTGACCAAGTTGGTGATTTTTGACCAACTTGGTTAATTTTTGGCCAAGTGAGTGATTTTTGACCAACTTTGCCAATTTTTGACCAAGTTGGTGATTTTTGACCAACTTGGTTAATTTTTGGCTAAGTTCGTGATTTTTGACCAACTTGGTCAATTTTCGACAAAGTTGATCATTTTTGACCAATTTGACCAGCTTGACCAACTTTTGACCAAGTTGGTCATTTTTGATTACCAAGTTGGTGATTTTTGACCAACTTTTGACCAACTTGACCAACTTTTGACAAATTTGGCAAAGTTTGTCATTTTTCACCAACTTGACCAACTTTTGACCAAGTTGATCATTTTTGACCAACTTGACCAACTTTACCAGCTTTACCAACATTTGACCAACTTTACCAACTTTTGATCACCTTTTGACCAACCTGACCAACTTGACCAACTTGACCAACTTAAGGGCACAAGAAGTGTTTGCAGCCAAATTTAGACCATTCAGAAGTAGTTTTGCTGGTAAAATTTTCAAAATTTACCACGAAAAACACTTCTGAATGGTCTAAATTTGGCTGCAAACACTTCTTGTGCCCTTAAGTTGGCCAAGTTGGTCAGGTTGGTCAAAAGTTGGTCAAAAGTTGGTCAAAAGTTGGTAAAGTTGGCCAAAAGTTGGTAAAGTTGGTAAAGCTGGTCAAAAGTTGGACAAGTTGGTCAAAAGTTGGTAAAGTTGGTCAAAAGTTGGTAAAGTTGGTAAAGCTGGTCAAAAGTTGGACAAGTTGGTCAAAAGTTGGTAAAGTTGGTCAAAAGTTGGTAAAGTTGGTAAAGTTCGTCAAAAATTGGCCAAGTTGGTCAAAAATGACCAACTTGGTTAAAAGTTTGTCAATCTGGTCAAGTTGGTCAAAAATCACCAACTTAGCCAAAAATTGACCAAGTTGGTCAAAAATCACCAAGTTGGTCAAAAATTGGCAAAGTTGGTCAAAAATCACCAACTTTGTCAAAAATTGACCAAGTTGGTCAAAAATCACCAACTTGGCCAAAAATTGACCAAGTTGGTCAAAAATCACCAACTTGGCCAAAAATTGACCAAGTTGGTCAAAAATCACAAACTTGGCAAAAATTGCCCAAGTTGGTCAAAAATGACCAACTTGGTCAAAAGTTGGTCAAGTTGGTCAAAAATGGCCAACTTGGTCAAAAATTGACAAATTTTGTCAAAAAATCACCAACTTGGCCAACCGTTGGTCAAGTTGGTCAAGTTGGTCAAAAATCACCAACTTGGCCAGAAATTGACAAAGTTTGTAAAGAATGACGAACTTGGCCAAAAATTGGTCAAGTTGGTCAAAAATGACCAACTTGGTCAAAAGTTGGTTAAGTTCGTGAAAAATCACCAACTTGGTCAAAAGTTTGCCAAGTTGGTCAAAAGTTGGTCAAGTTGTTCAAAAGTTGGTCAAGTTGGTCAAAATTTGTTCAAGTTGGTAAAAAATGACCAACTTGGTCAAGTTGGTCAAAAATGACCAATTTGATCAAGTTGGTCAAAAGTTGTTCAAGTTGATCAAAAATGACCAACTTGGTCAAAAGTCGTCAAGTTCTCAAAATTTGACCAACTTGGTCAAATTGTTCATTAATTGGTCAAGTTGGTCACAAAATTGACCAACTTGGTCAAAGGTCGGTCAAGTTGGTGAAAGATTGGTCAAGTTGCTCAAAAGTTGGTCAGGTTGGTTAAAAAATTGGTTAAGTTCGGCAAAAATGTGAACCTTAACTGATCTTCACATGTGTGAAATCAAGCTGGACAATGTGACCAATCAAATCGTGGTTGAGATGAAAGCGGACCGCGGGTGACCCCTGGGGGTAAACACCCCCATTTTTGCAGTGCTCCTCTGCACAAGAAATATGTAAATGTTCATAGTCCCCAAGTTATGATGCCTAAAAATAGTGCAATCCAAAGTTTTTTATGTTTCAGGAATTAGCACCACAAGAAGTAGTTGAGACACTGTTCAAAACGTTTTTTCATGTACCACCCAGCCGATTTTCAAAAGGTAGGCCCAAACACTTGTGGCCTCCTTAAAACATAGCCACTCGAAAGTCTACACCGAAGACACCTAAAGAAACCGCCGTCTTCCTTGCAAATATGCATTCTTCCTCACATGGTACAGAATCCCTTTAAAAGGCAACATTCCTGCACAATATGGAGTATACTTTAACACACAGCATTCGAATTAAGAAAGCGCAGCATGAAAGACGCTAATGCAGCATTCCCTTCTGTCAAAGAAAAGGACCATGTGTCATTCACCCAATGTCTCTTTCAAAAAGCAGCACCGTTACAAGTAAATGGAAGGCCCCTCTAGAAATTTAGTATAATTTAGTGTTACTTTTCAAGAAGTCCAAATGAATGGAGCACTCCTGCGGTGTCAGATTGCAGCTAGGCCAGGCTGCACCATCCCATTTCACACACGTGCGCAAACTGACGGCTTCTTGCACCCGGACATGTCTACAGAACTGGAGCTTCTTAAACTTCCTGGGACAAGGCTGCTTTGGCAAGGTCTTCAGCTTGCAGCGTGGGAAGCTTAGACGGGTCGCTAGATGCCCTAGATTTACGCGAAGATTCCTCGAGACGATGGGCCTATGACAGAATCAAAGAATTCTCCTCGGGGAGTGTCAGCAAGCCTCCGGTCTACGCATTGTGTCCACATTCCAGATTCTTTAGCGGCCCCAGTTTATGGATTGACGCAGCGAACAAGTTCTCAATTCAGTTTTTTTGGTATTTCTTAGTTCAAGTGTTTTCATATTGGGTTCCTTCTGGCGACCTTCTGCGGGCTGCTTCATCCCCACAAGTTTATTCCACGAAACGCACCTGAAGAATTGCATGGCTCAAGACGGTCAATGCACAGTTTCGCCGCCTCCAATGGGCCTCCGGTGTGATTCGTGGACAATCAGTGTCGTAGCTGGCAAAGCTCAGCGGAGGCACCCTCACATTGTCCAAGCCTTTGGTGCCGCGGGCCGCGCGACGCTGTGGTAACTTGTGCAAGGAGTTCCATGGCCTGATGCTTTTGCGAAGCTTACCAGCGATTTCAAGATGCAAGGCCACGAAGCCACACACGGCCATGTATGATACTTTACGCATGTCAAGAAGGATGTGTGACATTTCCTCGCATGGTCCCGTACAGGTCCTTGAGAAAGGATTTTGTAGCCATCCTGGTGAGATGCCGACAGGAGGTCCTTGAAGATTTCGCACAGGTCGGTCGTTGTGAAAACATATCGTCGGGGCCCTGGTGAAATCATCGATAAGAGGCGCTTGCATGATCCTGGGCAAACCCTCGACAAGTTTTTTTCGGTGGAGATCTTAGTACCTGGGGCGCCCTAAGTGCCAGAAAAAAAAGTGATATTCAACAAAACCTACTTTTTGAAGATCCGGGATGGGAAAGGCTTGAAAATTTGAAATATCGCAATTTTTGGTCATTTCAGGTGTTCTCAGGTTCTTCACACGCTTTGGCCGCCCTTTCCATTACATAATATGAAAAAGGCAATCTTGGCTGAAGATATGAAAAAGGCAATCCCAAAAAATTGGGTGATATGCCTGAGCTAAACTCTCACAACAGTTGAAAACAGGTTTGCAACATATTTCTTGTAGAAAAAAAACAAAACACAAATATCGCGGAAATTTGCGGGAATATCGCGGAAATTTGCGGGAATATCGCGGAAATTTGCGGACATATGTTTCAACCATTTTAAAACCAACATTTCCGGCATGTGTGGCCATGGCCCAAGAATTTCAAGATCCCGCCTCTCTATCTTTTATTTCCACAGAACCAATTCTCCGAATCCATGGTGCCCAGACTTAAAAGAGAACGAGGCTGTGGGTGCCGCAATTTGGCAAAATCATTTATCGCATTTTTTTGGTTTTATCGCAATTTTTGTTTTCCATCGCGTTTTTTCAAACCAAGATGGTCCATCGCGTTTTTTTCCTGCACTCGGGTTTCGCAGGTAGGGTCCTTTCTAAGAGGTCCTTGCATGATCTTTTACAGGTCCTTGTGAGAAGATCAGCTTGCCAAAGTCCTGATTCATTCTTGCAGCAAGAAAATCTTCTCTGAGGCCTGGCAAAGGAGTTCTTGGCCAACGCGCTAGACTCCTTTGACATGCAGGCGGTCGTCGTGCCTGGAGGTTGCAGCAGCTGCAGCATTCCCTAAATGGGGCTTAATGCGGCCACTGCTCGCCTTCCTCAAGGACAGGTTGGGTCCGTGATCTGCAGGTGGTGTGATCAGAATGGGCCACGCAATGTGGGACCTGCATGAAGCTGATATTTTGATGGAACGTTCGCCCCATCTCGCCATCTCGGACATCTTCATGAAACCTTTGACGCCGATCCGTAGATCACTCAAACTTGAAGGCGGAGGGCTGATCCGGGGTCGGTAGGTGTTTTTTGTTTCAACATGGTTTTGGCGATGTTTGGGCGAATTCCTGGCAAAGTTGAGACTTCTAAGTTCAGATGTGAAAGGTTTGCAGACGCATGCGCCCAAACCAAGTTCAGAAACACCGCATGTGGAGGACGAGGCTTACGGATTGTTTACGGATTTTTACCGGATGTGGAGGACGAGGCTTGCGGATTGTTTACGGATTTGTACCGGATTTGGGGAAGGAGGCTTGCGGATTGTTGATGGATTCGGACCGGATTTGCGGGAGAAGGCTTACGGATTGCTTACGGATTTTTACTGGATGTAGAGGACGGGATTGTTTATGGATTTGGACCGGATTTGGGGGAGAAGGCTTACGGATTGTTTACGGATTTTTACCGGATGTGGAGGACGAGGCTTACGGATTGCTTACGGATTTTTACCGGATGTGGAGGACGAGGCTTACGGATTGTTTACAGATTTGTACCGGATTTGGGGGAGGAGGCTTGCGGATTGTTTATGGAATTGGACCGGATTTGGGGGAGGAGGCTTACCGATTGTTTACGGATTTTTACCGCATGTGGAGGACGAGGCTTGCGGATCCGTGAATAGCTGCTTTCAAACCATGTGCCGATATCGGCGTATTCATGTTTGTTCCTGCACTTTTCCTCCGGACTTGACTGAGTGTGGTTTTTTTTTGCGCTGAGCTGTTTGTTTTTTCTCAAAATCATTCCCGCCCTGGCTGTTGGGTGGGGGGCTTCGCCTGTGTGTCGAGTTCGTCGGGTGGGTGGTTGACAAGGGCGCCGCAGGTATATGCCGGAGATAAGCCGAAAACCTTGAAACATATGTCATATATGTCAAAGACGTGTCAGAGAGGCCGAAGACGCCCAAGTTGCGACATGTTAAAGATGAGTGCCAACACGTGTTTTTCGCAGTTTTGCCAAAAAAGTCATGTCGGGGCCCCGCGCGTATATGAACCCCCGCATGTTGAGGCCCTCTTGCTTTTACCTGTTTAAAAACATATTTTCAAACTTTGCGCGCTGGCGGCAAGGGCTGAAAGTGTAGGGCAGGGTCGCCATGATGCGCAAATGATGCACATTTGATGCACGCAATGCTTATCAGTGCTTACTTTATCTATGAACATGTCAAATCATTCAAAAAGGACTTCCGCGACATGTTTTGAAAACATGATTTTATCGATCGATTGTTTTCTGCAGGAATTTGTGTCTTTGTGCCTGATATCGTTGTGTTTTCGTGCTTCCCCCGCTTCCACTGTACCTGTGCGATGTTGAATTGACCTTGACCAAGGATTTTGGGCCCTAGGGCCCAGTAGGGTCTGCTACTTACTGTTGGGTCTTGGGCAAAATACTAAAAAAATACATTATGCATGGAACATATATAAAATACATCTGCCCTAAAATTTGCCAATCTTTGTTCCAAAGTTTGTTGATCTTTCCACTTCGCCCTGGGCAGGTGCTGAAGCGCCAAGAGACGGCTCTTTCTGGTTGGAGGTGCCCAGTAACCATCATTGGGAGGTCATGAAAAAAAATCCAAGGAAAGGGGGATACCACATTTGCGTGGACTTTGAAAACATGTTTTCGGCATGTCGTGAGGTAACCCGTTTTATCGCAAGAGCTTAAATGGATATACAAATATACATAGAATCAATCCAACATTTTCAATCCTTTGACCAGTTGGTTCCAGGGTACTTCTCTGGGTTTTTGTGAACAATGACAATTTTAAATCCAATCTGGTTTGCAAGTCAAGCTAGCCATGAAAATGCGTACAAATTCAGATTTTTGTGAAGAGTAGATTCTGATTTTATGGGTAAACCGTGGATTCTGTGGGTTGGTAGCTTAGTGGATTCAGTTTGAACCATCAAACTGAGGAGTGCAGAACTGCATTTGTTCCGAAGGGCATCCAACCAAGGTTAGCATGGTTTTTGATGGGTACTTTCAGTATCCTAGTGGGTATGTGTCAAACTGTGAACTTCAAGATGGATGGTTTGCTTTGATATATACACATATGTAAGTATATATACATAAATAGACAAGTAAATAGACAAATAAATAGATAGATAAATAGATAAATATATATAAATAAATAAATAAATAACTAACTAAATAAATAAATAAATAACTAAATAAATAAATAAATAATAATAAAATAAAAAAAATAAATAAATAAATATATATATATATAATATGCCGTAATTCTATCAGGGTTGCTCCAGCCCATTGAAGGTGAACGATAGCCACAAAGGGTTGGGGAAATTGGTCATTTGATCTATTTATCTACCCAATTTACCCCTGGCACCTGGGGCGTTGAGAGCAACCATAACTATACCCTAACAACTTGACCCGTACCCAGCTGGCTCTAACCATTTACTGCTGGAATTGATGGGAAACAGTTGCAAGATGGCCCCGCCGGATACACGTTCATTATCCCATGCAACTAGTTAGATTAAAATATATGTATAGTATATACCCACACAAAACCAAGTTATTGTACTATGTAGAAACTTAGCTCAGTATGGTTTACATTCCGATTCTGGCTGATTGGCTCGCAGGTCACAGGTCCCTCCAGCGCCATCTTCCACTGCGCCAGAGCGACAGATGCTGACAGCCGCGCGGCAGGCGCACAGCTGGCACGGCAACTGGTGCAGGTGAAACCGCGCTTGGGGCGAGACTTGGCTTCGAAGGAGGTGAGAAAAACGGTGGAAAAAATATGGTACACTGGTACACTATTTGGCTATGGATCAATACCGTTCAATACCTACAAATTTCGCCTTTTTTTGGGGATGAGCATCCATAAATCCGAGCTATTTTGATGTGAACAAAAGGGGTACAAGGTAAACTGACCCATCCCCATTTCAATAAAATCCCAGCTAGGAAGTGGTGAATTTAAGTTAAGTAGCCATATATTATTAGCTTTCCTCCGGTGTTATCAAACATTGCTCGGAAATCCCTGGAGTGCATGGGTGTTTTTTTCATGATTTTCCAGCAAGCCATGTTTGGGAATGGGTCAACTTATTGGTCAAACAAATCGTTACCACCAAAAGGGGTGTCCAGGTTCATCAGTGTTTCAACATATATATATATACATATATATATATACATATATATATATACATATATATATATACATATATATACACATATATATATACATATATATATATATATGGTATGTCATCAGAATTCAAAAGGAGTTTTGATGCAACCAGTTGAATCTGATGTCAACCCTGGAATAGATCCTTTGGCTGTTTACTTGGGCCTGGTACCAGGTTTTGGGTTGATATCATTTCACTACTGGAACGGTAGAAAGCAGGTTGGATTTCACCAAGGGCTGCCGCCTTCACCGCACCCTTCGACTCCAAGTTTCTGGGATATGTATATACTACGTATGTCTAAAAAACCGGCACATCACATACACACATATCTTCATCTACCACCTCTCTCTCTTCCTGTATGCACATCTAGAGATATCGCTAAGAGATGCCGCTAAGAATATGTACCCCAGGGTCAAACTAACGATGTGGAAAACCAGTGGTTTCAATCGGGACATCAATGGTGGGCTTTTTACATCTATGTTACCCGGCCTGGTAAAAGTTTGACGAACTGGAAAATCACCATGCGTTTTTAATGGGAAAATCCACTATTTCGACTGGGCCATTTTCAATAGCTATTTTGACATAACCAGAGGGTATATCATTAATTTTCACAAAAAACGCCATTAAATCCCATTGAATCCCATTAAATCCCATTAAATCCCATTAAACCATAGGTATCTATCTGTCAGATCTGTCCGTTTGAAAAATCGCCGAGGCCTGCTACAGCGCCTCTCCGAGAACACCAACGCCCAGAGCGCCCAAAGTGGCGCCAGGCGCGTCCTGGCACGCCGCGCCAGCGGGGATTTTTCAGGATCGAAGATGGGGATGCGATCGGCTTTTTCGGCCCGATCGGCATCAAAAGTGGTGCTTAAATCAATGAAGAATTAGATGATCTACCCTCTGGTAAACTAACATAACTATGGAAAGATCCACCATGCTATCAATGGGTAAATCCACGAACCAAATCACCATTTTCAATAGCAAACTGTTAACGTTTACCAGACGGTAAGCATATAGAAAACCAACATCCTGGATTTTGGGGTTGTCTGAAAAAGGGGTGTCATATTCCACCAGAATATGACCAACCATTGGGGGTAGTAGGGGGCCCAGCCATTTTTTTGTTGGACAAAACCCATGTAAATTACATGGAATTCATATTACCAAGATGCATGTAGTTTGAACACTGTAATGATCTTATATGTTATAGCTGCTACTGCAAAAAGCATGGAATTTCATCGGTTTCAATAATGAGAGTTATCCATATATTAATTCCATGAATTCCCTATGAATTCCATGAATTTCCCTATCTATCAAATGACTTCAGGATGATTTACTCCCAAAAAGCTCCAACCACTACTTCGCATGACTCATGACATGGCCGCATCGCGGGAATCGAACGTGGTTAACGAAGCATACATGAAAAACTCAGGTGGATCATATGCTATGAGTGGGGGAACTATGTGATCATGACCTAGGCAATAAAGGGGTTTCATAGCTCACCAGAACTATAGTTTCGACATGTTTCGACTGCTTCACGGGCCACGTAGATTTTGTGGACAGCCAGCGAAATTGGAGATTTTTAGTCGAGCGATTTTTCTGGCGTTTTCAAAGGAGTTAAGAGTTCAAAGTAGGAGCGATTTCAAATCACCAGCCATTTTTGTCAAGGTTGTGGTAAGGTCATGCCATTTGGTAATCAAGTCAGTCTCCCTGCCATGCCCGTGGGTTGTTCCCTAGTTCTCCTCATTGCACATGTGGGTTTCGCGATCAGTCACGATCAGTCGCCAGGAGGGGCTAAAATCCAAATCATGACTTGCCAGGACTTGCCACTACCCTTTGGTAATTTAACATAGCTATTGAAAATCACCATTTTTAATAGGTAAACCACTCCCTCAATTTTTTCAGGGTCGCCCGTTGCGGGCGGAACCGGAACCAGGTTGGCGGGGCTTTCTGCGTTGCTGCTGCCCAGCGTGAAAGCTCCGGCTGAGAAGGCCGGCCGTGGAGATCACCAGAAAAGGCTTTCAAGAAGAAAGTAACTTTCATAGTTTATACATGTTTCTAATATATACAATATATATATATACATGTATGTGTGTATATATGTATATGAATGTATAGATATATATATATATATACACATGTATGTGTGTATATATGTATATGAATGTATAGATATATATATATACACATGTATGTGTGTATATATGTATATGTATGTATAGATATATATGTATATATAAGATAATAGAATCCTTTGCCACAAATGGCGAACATTGTATACTACTTAGCTGCAGAAGACTTATTTTTTATTGCAGGGTTTTGAAGATAAGCCATGACAACCAAGAAGATATGGATTAACATGGGGATATGATGGGAGATACAACCTGCAACCAACCAACATGAGGATTGCACCAGGAAAAATGCTGTGTAAAATGCTCAGACTGATGGCACTGATGTCAGGTTTGTTTTCGCCATGAGGGCTTGGGATTTCTGAGCATGACCGAAACTTGGATTTCTTGTCGGCCTTCTCCCTATGTCCATCCCATGAGATTCATACGAGGCTTTCAACAGCCCTTCTTGGAGCTTATATACTCCTTCTGGTTGGCTGAAGAATCATAATCATTCACCAGCCCCCCCCACATTGTTAGTTATATTCCTTCTATATCATCCAACTTAGACTGATGTATGTTATACGCCTAGTATATCCCCTATCCCCATAATCATTCACCAGACCCCATTCTACCTCCATCCGGGTCTGTCTGAAAATAAATCATACACATAAAAATGATCTAAAATGACCATTTGATCGCGAAACCGAGGATTTGCCAATAGATTTAGGGATACCAAGTGATGATATCCTCAAAAAATCCATAAGACCAGCATTTCGCTTGGTAGCATTCGTGATCTCTTGATGGTATGACCCTATAGGCCCTATATCCATTCTATCCCCATAATCATTCACAGCATCCCAGATATCATCCATATATATATATCGGATATCATCTTAGACTGATGTGTGTTTCATGTTTTTTTAGTGATTAGTAAGGGGTGACAAGGCCCCAAATGGCCGCAGGTTTCAGGTTAGAATTTTTTGATCACAAATCTATCCGTATGGCTTGGGTGGTTTATGGCACCAACATGATACCCTCCGGTAATGACTAACATAGCTATTGAAGATGACCCATTGATAGTTGAACCGAAAAAAATGATGGTGAAAATCTCCCAAACGGGGCCCAATGACCAGGTTTTTTCCCTTCTAAATCATCCATCTATATTGGGGTAGCCTTATTTTAGGACACCTCCATATTCAGATTTAATACATTTATCTTTTTCATATAATCTGGGTAAATTGTAACGACCTCACTGTTCTCCCTCACTGGAATCATGGTTAATAAGGGAAATGATCCTCAAATGGCCGCAAGATTCAGGTTAGTGAAATATTACAATTTACCTAGATCCATTCACCAGCTATGTTACTATTTCCCAAGTGTATTTTTGTTGGGTAAATTACGTATCCCATATATATATATATATTACTATACTTTACCCAGATAGATGTTGTATGGCAGGAGCTGCCAAAGACCCTGAGCGCCGCGCGGCGCCTCAGCGCCTTTCTCCGGCGCTTCGTCGCGCCGCGCTTTCCGGCCCCGGCCACGGCGTCCGCGGTGACGCAGTTTGGGACCGTGGTGGCGCCTGGGTGTCGGAAAAACGGTGCCCAGGGGGTGTGTTTTAAGGGCAAAATGCCAGGAAAAAACATGCAAGAACCAGGGGAATTGAGGATTTAACATTGTTTTATGATGTTTTATGAGGGTTGGAAAAAACTGGTTCAAACTTGTTGTCGAAAAATATCAGCAACAGATATGTGTATTGGCAGACAAAATATGATGGGTAAAGCCACACACCATCGCACCATTATCTATGTACATACATACTTGAAAAAGGAGGTCGTTTGTTTTGTTGGTACCGTTTTTTTGCGTAATCAGACATTACCAGACCTAGTTTTACTGGTTTACTTAAAAGATGATTCAAGGTTTGGATTCACCAATAATTATTGCATCTGCATATGTGGTTTATGGATCATCCTGATTCCATTGTGAGAACCAGCCCCGGTTGTACAACAATAGTAGTGCCGTGATTAAAACATCTTGTAAGGTTTTGTATAAACTATCACCACTTCCAAGGTTGGAATGTATTGTCATTATTTATAATACTGTAGACTATCATTATTTATCAGGTATAGAATTTTCCATTTGCACTGGCCCCATGAAAATGCTATTTATTTGTCAACTACATCCCCCTAGAATCCCACCCTTGTTCATCTTAAACACCACCCACATAGTTTCGTACTGGATTGGATCTCCACTATCTGAGACCATAAAAACGGGGTGTTTAATATGAACGGAGGATTCAATCATGTTCACAACAAATTACTGTAACAATGCTGTTCATGATTCTTAAAACATACTGTTCAAAAATTTGCAATTTGCAATTGTGAGCACATATGGCAGTGTGTCAAAACCTTGTACCCCTGGTGAACATCAAAATAGCTGGTAAATGGATGTTCATTCCCCTAAAAATGGTATTAATAGGTATTGACCCATACCCATATTTTTTTTAATTAAAACACCCATATCATATGGCTTTGTCTGAAAATAGGCTACCCCGGGTACCCCTAAATCCCATCATTGATCATCATTTTCCGTAGTTGAAACGTGGCCATTTGAGGGGTGTACCACAATTCTCAGACCAAAAAACACAAAAAACCCTAGGATAAACTAACCATAACTAACCTAGATGTGGAAAACCTAATGTAGATGTGGAAAATCAAGCATTTGACGATTTTCCCATGGGGTTTTCCCCGTGGCTTCTCCACATCTAACAGAAAAACACCCCAGTTGCAGCGGCTCGTCCTTTTTTCGTCCAAGGTGCTGCAGCCTGCGATCGAGGCGAAGGCCCGGGGAAACGTATGGGATCCATGGAGTTGCCAACATGTCTTCAACCATACGTTCCATTGAGTACCCTCTGGTGAACTAACATAGCAATGGAAAATGGCTATTTATAGTGGATTTTCCCATTAAGAATGGTGATTTTCCATTGCTATGTTAGTTCACCAGAGGGTATTTGATTGATGAACCTTGAATGACTTTTCACCTTCGACATACTGGTTGGTGGTTTGCTGGAACCATGGAATGGATTATGACTTTCCCATTAAAAATGGGAATTTCGTTATCCCAAGTGAAGAACTCCATCATTTTTCACAGGGGCAGGTTGAAACCAACAACCAGGTCATATTCTATTTACTTCAGGATGATTCTCGATGTAATATAGATGAGTAGCTAGATAGATAGATAGATAAAGAGATAGATGGATGGATAGATAGATAGATGGATGGATGGATGGATATATATATAGATAGATAGATGGATGGATGGATCGATAGATAGATAGATGGATAAATAGACTGATAGATGGATGGATAGATAGATAGATAGACAGACAGATAGATAGATAGATAGGTAGATAGGTAGGTAGGTAGGTAGGTAGGTAGTTTTAGCAGGAAAAACAACGTCTTGTCGTTTTTGGGGTTGGCACACTTTGACGAATGAAGGACATACCATTTCTCCAAAAGTCAAAAGAAGAAGAGTTTCATCAGTAATTTAACATATAGCTATAGAAAATCACCATGCTATTTAAGTTCGGTAAACCATCTATTTCTATGGGCCATCGAAAAACCAGTTCGCAAACTGTAAACGTTTACCAGGCCGGGTAGTTATCTCCTGGAGGTTTCCCGAGTGGTCTTCATTGTGGATGATAGCGTCACTGCCATGTACCCGGGAGAAGATGATGCAGGCTGCCGTACGGAAAATGGCTAGGATCATGGCGATATTCCGACCAGAAATTGACCAGAAATGGATGATGTTTTTTTCCCCAAAGAACATCAATGATGGGGCTATGATTTGGTGGATGAGAATGGGTTTTAATTTTAATGGGATTGAGAGCAATGAAGAAAGCCACAACGAAAGCACCAGGGTTGGAGGGTGTTCAGCATGGCGCACAGGGCTTCGGCGACATCCGGACGCAGAGTTGTTCCCTGGACCAATGGACCAAGAAACAGGTGTGGAAAATGATGGCAAACACAAAAAAAACACCATCAACCATGCCCAACCCATGAGCACTAACCAGCACTTGGGCACTTGGATGATGTTTTTTCTAGGCCAACATAGGGTCTGAATCATCGGAATATCATCGGAATCAGCTGGCGACAATGGCCAACCAGATCCGGTTAATGGTTACTGGTACTGGGACAGATCCTCACTGGCCAAACACATCCCCTGGTTTTTGTTGGTTCCTGGTGATACTCAAGTTTGACCATGTCCTGCATGTTCTCTGTTCAATCTAGCAGGATGAAGGCTTCAAGTGGGACCTCAATCGGGAATGGCTCAAGACTTGCGGAACTTCTTTTTTGAGGATGAACATCCACAACTACCCTCTGGTAAATTAACATAGCTATGGAAAATCACCATTTTTAATGGGAAAATCCACTATTAATGGCCATTTTCAATAGCTACGTTTGATTACCAGAGGGTAGCAGCTCCAACATGACGTGAAAGCCACACCTTCCAAGGTGAATCGATCCAGACGCCCACCTGTGAGACTCATGTGATGAGCAAGTCGCGTACAGACACAATCCCCTTCTTTTGCTTCACTATCCACTCTATGTACGTATATGATATATTTCTTACTTGATATTCGTACAGATACAATGTAGATTTGGGAGGTTCGCCTACCATGATCTTCTGTAGGCAAATTGTCAAGTATATATTCTAAAAACAGTGGCAACTGCCACGGCCAAAAGGTTAAAGTGCCACACAGAAAGGGCTGAACTGCCACATAGAAAGGGCTGAACTGCCACACAGAAAGGGTTGAACTGCCACACAGAAAGGGCCAAACTGCCACAGCCAAAAGATTGAAATACCAGTCAGAAAGGGCAGAACTGCCACGGCCAAAAGGTTGAAGTGCTAAACAAAAAGGGCTGAAATAATTAATCTATAGTATAGATACATATAATATGTATTATATATAGATACTGTGAAATGATTACTATATTATGGTGGAATTTGGTTTCTTCAAACTGGCTTCAGACTGAATGTATATAACATTGTGTAACAGTCATAGTATACAATGTAAGTGTACATACAGTGCACACAGCAATAGCTTGAAAGTTTGATCACTGACGATTCTTCCATGCGCATGCCGCAAGCTGTCTTTTTTCTCTCTTCCCCCTTGTCTCTAGTTCAGGTAGGTCCCAGGTAGGTCTTGAACTGCCCCGCCACTGTCTCATCCATCTTCATGTTGAGCAACTTCTTGGAAAGACACCCGGAAGCCACCCAGCTTCTGACAATTTCTGCACAGAGGGGGGGTCAGTATCATGCTAGACGGTCCAGCCAAATGTAGATTGATGGATAGATGGATGAACGGATGGTAGGTTGTCCGTAGATGGACAGATAGATAGACCGATAGATGAATTTGTTGATCTATCTATATAACTGTAGTTATAATGATATATATATATATGTATATATATAGACAATCCACATATTTCCTGCACTTTCTGGTGCCATCTCCCCATTTGTTGTCCTTCCGATCGCCGTGCCAAGGTGCGGATACTTGCTGGCCAAGGAGGGGGTCCTCGCGGCTCGGCCCATGAAATGGGACATGGATGGACATGTGTTTTACACCTGAAATATGACATAATTTGGTCTTAATCAAGGCCTACTATAGGGGGGGGCTAGGGTGGGAGGGGTTAGCCTTCTGTGAAAATTTCTGATGTTTTTTTCATGTCCTGAAATATGACATTTTGACATATTTCTATCTATTTTTAATGGTCTAGCAATGAAATCCTGTTAAATATGTCCTTCAATCATCTGAAAAAAACCACATCACAGAATCCTGTGGGATGACTATGGCCTCAGCCTCCGGCATTCCGCCGACCCTCTGGCCTTTGGCTTTTTGGACCAAAGCAGGGGTTGTGTAAAGCTGGTTGGTGTAAAAGGTGGTTTGCGTCAAAGGTGCTTTGTCTAAAAATTGGTTTGTGTAAAAGCTGATTTGTGTAAAAGCTGGTTTGTAAAAGTTGGTTGGTGCAAAACGTGCTTTGTGTAAAAGCCGGTCGGTCGAAAAGTTGCTTTGCGTAGAAGCTGGTGCGTGCAAAAGCTCGTTTGTGTAAGAGCTGGTTGGTGTAAAAGGTGGTTTGTGGAAAAGCGAGTTTGTGCAAAAGCTCGCTTGTGTAAAAGTGGGCTTCTGGAAAAAGTGCTTGGTGTAAAAGAGTGTTTGTGTAAAAGCTGGTTGGTGCAAAACTCCGAAATCCGATGGTAGAAAGCACAATGTTTCCCTCCCCATTCCTGCACAAATCCACACATGAGGATTCATTTTCAAACTCCTTTATACATAATATAAAATGTGATTGGATTCTTGAAGCCCCACTGATTGATGACAGATTGATGGCGCATAATATAATATGGCAAATATTGAATGAATGATGAAGGCAACTGATCGGAACTTACAGGAAACTATGGGACATAATATGTTTTTTTTTGGATAAGTATGGAAGTGGGAAATCACGCTTGGGAAATGATGGGACATTTGTGGGATGCGTATTGAACACTTATTTGACAATTACGGGATATGAGTGGAAACGCTGGGTGATTATTTGGACGCTTATGGGACATAACATGGGAAATTATGTGAAAATTATTCGATGGGAAATCATAGGATATGGGAAATCATTGGGTAATTGCGGGAAATCATGTGACAACTATTCTGGCAAATAGACCTGGGCATTCCCATTCACTGAAGAGAAACAGTCCCTGTATGTAAACAACATTTCCTATGATTTCCCAGAAATTATTCAAACCATGTTCAGAATTGCCCCGTCATTTCGAATAATTGCCGCAAAAACAACAAGATTATTGGAATTCTTCGCGCTCATCCCGTATGGTTTCCATTAAATTTCCCATACCCTCCGGTAATTTAACATAGTTATGGAACATTTAAGGAACATTTTAATTTTATACATGATACACCCAATAAACATGGTGATTTGCCATAGTTACGTAAAATTACCGGAGGGTAAGTAATCGTCCCACGATTTCCAACTCCAAAGTCGTTCCCGTTTTTCTAAGGTCCTACGGCTTTGGTTTGATGAGGTGGGAGCGATATGTGCGGAGGATGCAGGCACGCGACAAAGGGCGAGCTGGACACCATGCTTTATGGTTCATGGTTGTTAGCGTCTATATATATATTATCAATCAATCAATCCATCAATCAATCAATCCATCAATCAATCAATCCATCAATCAATCAATCAATCCATCAATCAATCAATCAATCCATCAATCAATCAATCAATCAACCAATCTATCTATCAATCAATCAATCAATCAACCAACTATAAAATATAATAAGTTATAGCTGGATATAGCTGGATATCGAAAAAATGATGGCTTTAGATTTTTTCCCATCCGTTCATACGGGCCCCACCCTCCATTCTATGGAAGTATCACCTCTAGGGAACCCCCTTTGGATTTAGCACTCAAAAACAATGGCTTCAAATGGGGCATCCAATCCAATGAACATCATAGTAAAATCAATGGCCATGTAAGGCCTAAATTTCAGGGAATATCCCCACAAAATATGGCCAGAAATATGGTACGGTACCTCGAATTTAGGATCCTGGAATTCCCATTGATAAAAGGAACCAAACATGTGGTTTTGATTTCCAATACAGTGATGGAGCTGCTTGGAAAATCTGAACACTTAGAGTTTTGTTCCTCTAATACAAATCCATGGACACGTGGTCTTTGAATGCTTTGGGGTCAGAAGATGTTTGGTTCCAGAATTGTAAAAAAGGGGTTTTTGAAATGTTTTGAAGGTTTGTTTTGTTTTCCATTTTGCTGTACCCTGTAGCAATTTAACATAGCTATGAAAACTCACCAATTTTAATGAGTAATCCATCTATAATGGACAACTTTCAATACCGGAATGGTTGGTGGGAAATCCAGCAGTTGTGAAATTTCTCACGAGCCCCACCCAAAGTTGGACGTGGGATCCCTACAGATTCTTCGGAGGATTTACGGCGTTTGGCCAACCGGAACCGTGGCCACTTTCGACCCAAACGTCGCTCGACGTTTGGTATTGATGAATCGATGAAAACCCGGTGGAAATTCTTCGACTTTCCTGAAGATTCGGTGCACATCTCTTTTTCATGTGTCTTTTCCCCAAGAGCAGACTGGATTCCTTGGCTGAAGCGTGGCTTTTTGTGGATGCATCTCCCCAATTTCGCCATCTGGCTATGAGTTCACTTTGCTATAAGAGGTTTTGATCATTTTGATCCATCCCCATGTTTTTTTTCAAGTTGGTTACCACATGTTACAACTGTGATTAGGAAGAAATCCGAAAAATCACCTTGGATGGTTCAAACCCTATAAATAACATTAAATAATGGGATAAATCGGATAAACCACCTATGAACTGGTGCAGGATTTCTTCCATCCACCGTAGTTAACTAGTTTTAACCCCGAATTCGCATCCCCGTTTTGTCATGAGTACCCTGGTACCCTGGCTTTGACCCAAAATAGTTGCTAGTGATGGATGTTTCTCAAAAATCGTGAAACCTATTTAACCCTAAAGAATATTATAAGTATAACCCCTAAATATATTCATTTAGCCCCGTTTATTATTTCAACCTATTTATAATAATATAATGATATTTAACTGTTTATCCTCAAAACTACAAGCAAATAATATAATGGGTGAGGCCTATTTAACTTTGGTTATAGTCACCGTGATCACCGTAAACCCAACGGTTCACATCTAAAGGTTCAAAGATTTTGGGTGGTGGGTTTTGATCAAAATCCCACTTGAGCAGTGTTCAAAAAACGTTGATGTAGGGGGTTATACCAGATATGTCCCATATTTTTTGGATTTTCATCCATCCATGACCTGAGAATCGACCAGTAAAATCTGCTTGGTGCTTTGATCATTTGTTATTTTCAACCCTTGGGGATGATAATCCTTGCTGACTAGTATTCTTCAGATAGGTTGAAACCACCGTGGCAGCCTGGCATGACAGCAAATGTTGAAGGCCCCAGCAATGTTAATCCCTAATATCTCCCACTTGTAGCAAATGACATTGTTAAGTACATTATCCTTATATGGGCTTGGGTCAAAACCTATGGAATTACCATATTTTGGGGGAATTACCATCCATCTGGGCAAATTATAACGACCGAACCCTGTTCTCCCTCACTGGAATCATCGTTAATAAGGGAAATCATCCCCAGCCATGGCCGCAAGATTCAGGTTAGTGAATTATTATAATTTACCCATATATATATATATATAAATAAGACTATATAAGATGTAGGTACATGTAGGAAATATTATGGAAGATCATCATGAACATCATCCATAACTACTGGATTATTATAATTTACCCAGATCCATTCACCAGCTATATTACTATATCCCAAGTGTATTTTTAAGTTGGGATCCCCAGCCAGGTCCGCAGGGCAATGCTCAGCATCCAGCAATTACTGCCACTTGGGGTCAACGGCGGAGCGCGAAAAAAAACGGTGAGTTGACTGAAGTCTGAGGGTTAACCCATCTCTAAGCCTTGGATTTTGAGAAGTTTGGTTGAATTTGGTACCTGGTTGGTAGTCAGTCCTGGAAAAGATGCACAGAAAAGCCTGATTTTACCCCTAGTTTGGATAAGAAATTGTCCTTATCTGTATCTTTTCCGATAAATGATGGTCAGTTTTCCGCGGTTGACGTTCCGTAAAAAGAGCGAAAGGTGTACAGGAGCCACCACTAGATGGTTTAAGGTAAAATACAACAAACAATCCAAGGGTGGTAAACCCAAGAATAAACCATACCCAATAGCAACAGACCGTCAATAAATTGGGAGGTTCATCTAATCACGATTTTATCTTTCTTGGAACTCGTGTAATCATGTAAAACCTTCGGTACAAGACAAATGTAGACCTTTTCTCACCGGTTAACTTGGATGATACAGGTATATACCCTCTGGTTATGACTAACATAGCCATGGAAAATCACCATGCTATTAATAGGTAAACCATCTATAAATGGGCCACTTTCCATGGCTATGTTAAATAACCAGAGGGTAAGTCAGCCATGGCTATCCTAAGAATGTTGGAACCAACGCAGCATGGGTGCGAATCTAGATGTGTAGGCCTCCAAATTGGATGCCTTCAAAGCTCCAGCCCCAGCACATAAAAACTCCCGTCCCCTTTTTAAAAGCACTCCCCAGAAAACCCTGGTATAGAAATGGGTCACAAAAAAACAGGACACTCAATATTATACTGTATCGGCCTTTATATCTCCATTTCATGATAGTTAAACCATATTAAACTCTAATTCTTGATGGTGAACCCAATCTTTGAGGGCTGCATCTCCGTGATTGAAGGTTTTATCACCATTTTTGATGGTAAAATACAATCGTTTGATGGCTGTATAAACATCCAAGTTCTGAATAGTTATATGAATGACAATTTTGATGTGGGGATGCGGGTTTTACCACTTCCAAGGTTGAGAGTGCAGAGCCTCCGCCCTTCGCGAGCACTTTGGCGATGAACTGACATGGTTTGGAATTTCTGCTGTTGGTAGTTCAATTTTTGTGGGGAAAGCCACAGGTCATGGAGTTTGCTACCATCACCATTTCTTCGATCTCGACCAAAATTATTTTCCTTTGAACCATCCCAGAATTGGTTTGATGGAACATGTGCTGGACCCCCTATGGCCCTATGGATCCATAACATCAATTCCCGACCAGTGAAGCCACCCTGAGGTTGGCTGCTGGGGGTCATACCCGAACTCGCACAGAGACTGAAAATGGTGCAAGGGGAACCCGGTGGGGTGATGCAAGAGAGGCGACCAATCCCCAGGGGGCGCTGAAAAACCAACCAGCAGACCGCACAAAGATGCCCTGTGTGGAGTAAGATTTTTTTTTTTTAAACAGCAGAATTGGGCAATCTCCAATAGGATCATTTTTTCCGGCATTTCATTCATTCTGATCATCAGCTGGCAGCCCCCGGCCAGAGCGAGCGCTTGCGCAGTCAGCGGCAGCGGCGTTGTCAGGACGGCTGTCTTTAGCGCCAATGGACGAGCACCGGTGACGATGTTTTTTTTTTTGTGAAACCATGATTTTCAAGGCAATCAAAGGAGTGTTTGTGTTTTGCATGAAGGGTTTATTGTTTAATTTAACACCTGTTTATTGTTGGGATCGGCACTGCTTTCGTCATATATGATTGCGTAAAATTGAAACATATATTCCATATCAAATTCATGTCCAATGAATTACGTCAACAATTCCTATTGGACCTGGTACTTTTGTGGTAAACCCAATGCCATAAACTTCCAAGTTAGGAGGGTTTATACCACCCCCAAAAATGGGTGATGACTTGGGGATGGTTAAGAAACTGGCTGCTGCGTTTTGTTTGCACATCCCAGGAGCTACATCGCAGCGAAGCGGCGTTGCGACGGCTGTTGGAGGCGCTGTTGCATGATTTCTGGGGGGAGTGGATGGGGGCCCATGGGGGGTTGTTGTTGTTGTTTTTTTTTTTTTAAATGGGGTTTGATGGGAAAATCATCTACACATGGGGATTTTTCTTGGGATTTATGGGGATTTCTTCCTGGAATTTTCATGGTGAACTCATCAAGGGGAGATAATATAACACAGTTTAGAAGTGACCAGCTATACCCATAGGATCCATGTATGCTATATATGGTAACATTTACCATCAATATACCCCAAATGTTAGCATATATACCATACATGGATCCTATGGGATATATAATCTCTCGTTTTCGTTGATATCCAACATCCCCAGAAGCCACGATGGATGTAGGGGATGAAACGACCAAAAATTGGGACCTGGGGTGAGTTCGATTAGGGGGCGAGAAGCAGTTTAGAGGTTTTTGTGGGGTGAAGAAACACATGGAAAAACAGGCGATGTCCTTAGTATTTCAGCGCAAAATGGGATCTTTCAAGAAACTGTCGGTTGAAACATCTGGCAGAAAAACATAGGCCTCTCAAAGGGTACCATGTGCCAGTTGTGCCTGGCCATATTCTCAAATAGCCAGTCATAGAAGCCAGAATTGCTGTGTATTTCCCATGATTTCCTGTCCCCGGAAGTTTACTCAGTCAGGTGGACACCGCAATATATTGGGAGAAATACCCAGAACACTCACGTCCCGTGAAAACCTATTTTACAATGAACATCCATAAATTCCAGCTATTCTGATGTTAACCGGGTGTTTTATGGACTTTTACACAGGTTTACCGGTTTACCCAAGTGGAACTTTTCCAGATTTTGTCAGCTGACCATGATTTCCTTTCCAAAAAGTCATCCCTAAGATCTAGGGGAAGTCACCGGCAGGTGGTCGAAGGTGACGTAAGAGGCGGATCTGTTTGGGCTTTCGGGGCAGCAGAGGGGAGAGCCGCAAAAGATGACTTATGGCCCACACATGGAGATCTGAAGCGTCAAGTCGTTTGGAAATGGTGGTGTAATCCGAGACACTATGCCATCAGTGCGAAGGATCCAAAAGGGAGAACATCACCGTTGAGGTGAGCAAGACTCTATGCCAAATTAAGAAAAGTAGTTCGCTAGTACACCATCATTTTGGTAGGATTTTGGTTAGTTTTTTTTTTTTAAGGGGGTTGCTATACATCACATCTACAGTATCTCTGATTTTTCATGCTTTCTCCAAATTTCCTGAGACCCCAAAGTCATTGAAGTGATCCACCTTGAGCTGTGGGAGTTCTCGATGTATTTTTTCATGTGGATGTCTACGCAACGATGCATGAGCTGCTCATGAGCTTAGGAACTTCGGATTCCAAAAAAAGAGCGTCCCTCAAATCATGTTGGGATCTGCTGTTTTTTTCCATAAAAGAACCTGTTAAGTGTTAATCTTTTTCTGCACTTGTTTGCCACCCCCTAAAAATGACTACCATTGGCACTCTGTGGGGACCCGCATCAATGTCCCACCTCTGCTCAGGCGCCAGCCCGGCCAGTCTCACCAGTCAGCAGAGCGAAAGACCCGTCGAAAAATATGGGGGGAGTTGAATTTTCCTGAAAAAATGGGGATAGATGACCAACACAATCTAGGGATAAGATATGATATAATGGGACATGATTTGATTTGATATGATATATATATAATATTTGATATATCAATATACAGCCAACAACACCATATTCTTTAGTTCGTTTTCTTGGTTCTTCTCAATCTTGGGGTAGCCCAGGCCGCGTTTGTCATGGTTTGTCCATGGGGGGAAGAATTGTATACCCCCACTGTTATTTGTGGTTTCGTCCAAATGTAGGGGAGACTTGAAGATTGCCCTTGAAAAAAATGGGACAACGACAACCGGGATATCGAATGGCGGGCCATAGTTTGGGATCCCAGACACGCATCACCGTGGTTTCTGACTTCCGGAACTTCCGGAACCAGAGAATCCCTGAGTTTCCACCAAATTCAGGGAGACCAGCCTGGTGGGAACGGCTTGTGGCAGATCCCAGCGTCCCTCGTCCCCAAGACATGAAGATTCACCTCCTCCCGGCTCAAAGCTGACAAGCTCTCCGGTCTCTCCGGTAAGAGCTCCACTTGGAAGGCCCCATGGAAATAGGTTGTTTTCGCAGCAGCTGGCAGCTTAGGGTTCCGATTTAGTTTATATATATATATGTTTAGTATATATGTATCAATTTCTTGTTTTGGTCGCCCCCTTAGGTGGCCCATAGTTCATTCGGGATAGACACTGCCTAAAATTTCAGGTACAACCGACACTTTTCAGGGTCAGTTGCTGAACCACCGACCGCAATCCATGATATATCCTGATTATTAAATCCATATAATAAGATCTACAGTATACAAGTCTTACGATATTACAGTATTCATATTTGCCCACAAATCACTAACAAATTTTGGGGCGTAAAAAAAAGGGTTTCACTGTAGATTTTCCCAACAAACCAATCCATGGAGCATCTGCGAGATTTTGTAAGATCCCGAAACATATTCCCATCATATTCCCACAAAAGCACCAATTATCATATTCCCATAATATTCCCATAATATTCCCATAATATTCCCATAATATTCCCATAATATTCCCATAATATTCCCATAATATTCCCATAATATTCCCATAATATTCCCATAATATTCCCATAATTTTCCCATAATTTTCCCATAGTTCACATTGTATTCCTATAAGAACACCAACATATCCATTATATATATAATTTATGTATAATTAAGTCACTATAGTATGGATACCCTCATGGCCAAGTCATAAACTTCAATCAGTTGGATTATAGAAGTTATTCGGATATTTGGTTCAATATATTCCAATCCCTTGGTTTATTATAACCCCAAATCATGAAACATATCTCCATCATATATCATTTTATACATATATCCATTGTAGATCATTAATTCATATTAATAATAATAATAATATATCTCAATTATATATCCATTTAACCACCATATATCCATGTGGAAGTTAAATCCCACTTAAAATGCACCAATTTCGAACCCCAGCGATCCGGTAGGGACATGGCACCTGCCTCTCGCCCCGTGGCGGCCTCTTGGCAGATTCGGCAGCTGGAGATGTTGAGATTTTGTAGCGATTTTCTGGCTGAAACCATAGGGAAACCAATAGGAAAATGGAGGTTTACCCTATGGTAAACGTTTACATATTATGGAAAATCGCCATTTTTCATGGTTAAATCAACTGTAAATAACAGTTTTCAATAGCGAACTGTTAAATTACCAGAGGGTATTTTATGTGACCCGGTTCCTCAAATCACTTCTTGAATCCACTGTTTGGGGTCTACGGTGGTGTAATTTGGAGATTCTATGGTATGGTGAGATGGGGATTTGAGCATCGAACATGATTTTTGGTGAACATATGATCACCATTCTGAACATCTATTAAAATATACATATATATATATATATAAACATATTTAATGGATATGATTGGATATGTTTAAAATGATCAATGATGGATATTTTTTAAACAAATCTTTGACCAAACGCCTGCGGATTTTGTGGCCGAGGTCGCCCTTGCGGCTCTGGCCGCAGTTCTGGCCTGGTCCAACTGGACGTCGAGCGGCTTCGTGCCGTTGGGGAAGCCCAGGAGGACGTGACCGGCAACGGAACGGTGGCCAGGGAGAAAACCTGTGTATTTTTTGGCATAAAAACAAGGTGATCTGGGTATGGATCAATACCTATTAATACCATTTTTAGGGGATGAACATCCATAAATCCCAGCTATTTTGGGGTTCACTAGGTACCAGGGTTTTGACCCATCCCCATCTAGGTTGAAAATGGTTGAAACATGGTGATCCAAGTTGAAACAAGTGGTTTTGGGATTTTTGGGGGGATTGCGACTGATTGCGAACTAACCCATATGAATGGGAAACTTAGCAACTAGTACTTCATGAGATGGGATAGGGGTATTTTTAACAGCTTACGCGTCTTTTTGGAGAAAAAGGTAATCTAAGTTGAAACATTGCGATTTTAGATGGTGATTCTAACATCGGGGGAAAAAAACATAACGTCCAAAAAAAAGATTATTTTCGTGTGAAATTGCGTGATTTGACCATCAGAAAGGGTGAGTTTGCTGATTGTATCTGCAGCGTTCTGCAGCTGAAATCTGGAGTTGTTCTATGTGTTCAATCCTACATGGCTATCGGTCAAAATTCTATCCAAAAAAAAACTCATGTGGTAAACTCAATTTCGCCATTGCCAACATTACCAGTGGGTGGTACCATCAAAAAAAAAGGTGTTTATATTACCCTCTGGTTATTTAACATAGCCATGGAAAATGGCCCATTTATAGATGATTTTCCCATTAAAACCTCCATTTATAAGGGATTTTCCATGGCTATGTTAAATAACCAGATGGTATTGTGTTTCCACAGCATATGATAGTGGCCCTGTGGTACTGGTTTTTCATCCCTTCCTAAAAATTTAGCCCCGAAACGAAACCATGGTTTGGTAGGGCATTTCCACGTACTTGGGACCATGCAATTGGGGTGTTTAACCAATATAATGGTATTAATTCTATTACCATTCATTGTGGGATTAACATTATGTAAAATTATGTGTTTAACCAATAACATTGTTTTTCATACCATTCATTATGGGATTAACAATGATAACACTAAGATTTACCACATGAATACACCCAAAAAACCACCCAGCTGTGGCAGATTGGCTGAGGCCGCCGCAAGTGCCGGCGTCCCCACAGGACGCGCAGGACGCTGAAAGGGTGAGGCGGTGCCATGTTTATCATGGTGAGATCGACATTACCCTCTGGTATTTAATGGGATTTAATGGGGTTTAATGGGATATTTGGATATATAGTAGATATACCCTCTGGTAATTTGTTACATAGCTATTGAACATGGCCATTTAGTTCGTGGATTTACCCAGGAATGGCTGAAAAATCCTAGATGTGTGATGTGTCATGGATTTTCTTGGCGCAGTCGATGCGAAGAGAGAGTGGGGTCGGGATGATGCCCCTGGTGGAGTGTGGATCTGGGTCTAACAGAATATTCTCGTTTTATTAGGTACAGTGAGCTACAGGTATTTGATAGAGGAATGGGATGTAGTACCTATCGTACTTCTATTCCGAGTACTTAAAAAGTTTTGTTGTAGTACTTATAGCATTATAAGATAGTACTGTAATGTACTGTATATTATGTACAGTACTTCTCTCTCGATCATTGCATGATCGTGGCAGATTGTGTTTTACTGTGACGACATAGTAAGACTTCAGCCCCACTGACCATGACCTGAAAACTCGCGTGAGGACGTGGTGAGCGCTGTTCGGGAGCACAGAATGATTCGTTCACGGCGAAGTCTTGGTTGCTCTGACTTAGTCTGGGGACTAGAGCAACCCCAAAAGATCGAAAATACCTTGGAAACCTAGAAATTAAGGAGGAAACATCACCTATAACATCCTGGAAACACTTTTCTATCTTGGGGGTTACTATACCTAATTACTATAGTGATGGATCAAGTGCATGTTCAGTTTTAGAATGTTTTGGCCAACAAGAAGTTGGATGATTCTGCTGGTTCTGCTGGTTGGTATATACTGCTAGTTGGCCTTATCAAAAAATGGTGCTGGCAAGAAAGCATGGAACCACGTGCAACAATAGGGAAAACACACGATTCCCCTGAATTGTGAACAATGAACCCTCCAAAATAACCTCTCCATAGTTTTCTGTGACCTCAAACGACCTCTCCATAGGCGCTTGTGAGTGAGAATTTACATCACATCTTTGTTGACAAATCAAGCTTTTCGAATGCATAAATCATCACATTTCTTGGGACCCCAGGGTGCAGTTCTGGAACTCTACTTATCTTCCTGGTTTCATTGTCCATGCAGCCATATGCTGCCTTTTTTCTTGGGTATGAGTCAAAATCGTTCCCTTCCTCGTCATGCTCTACCATCTTCAGAAACATTGGTTTACTGCAAACTTGCGTTCATTTTGGTGTCCCACACTGGGGATTTTTTTTCGTAGTTAGGGGGATGGGATGGGTTAGGGCACTGGCAGGATGTGGGATGTTTGCATGAAGTCAGACGTGGATTGTGATCCACTAACCAATCATTTTTCGATTCAACCACTATGACTACATTGGTATTTAAAAATCATGATGAATCCTCAATTTCATGGTGGAACAACATGACAAAAACAAGTTTTGGATGGCTAACTTCTCGTACTTTCGGGTAATCTAAACCACGATTTCCAAAGGAAGAGCGGATTGCTGAGGTCTCTTTGGATACGCTGCAGGACTGTGTTGAGGAGACCGGGATGAGGGAACGGGTGGAAGAGCACGACCAGAATCAAATGGGTATATATATATATTGCACATTATAGATAATATATGTATATATATATACATACATATTATATAATATAGATGAATTATATTATATTTAATAGGGGACATGTGATAATTATATTGCATCTTCCATCATTGACCATTTAGGGGCCCAATTTATGATGTCCAGATGACTGAGGTTGGTGAATCTCTGCCCATGTTTGTTTTCCAATTGCCAGCTGGAGATTGCCAGAGAGCAAGACAAAAACCTGAAGAGTGATTTAATGGTGGTTTAATGGTGATTTAATGGGATTTCATGGTGATTTAATAGATATACCCTCTGGTTGTGTCAACATAGCTATTGAACATGGCCTATTAAAAATTTAGTTCGTGGATTTACCTATTGATAGCATGGTGATTTTCCATAGTTATGTCAACGTTTACCAGAGGGTAGAGGGGACCTCCATTTCACTTGAACCGAGTCATATACCTGAACATATCACCACAAATCACTGAACATATACTAAAACCATGTTTTCCTTTTGGTGATTTTCCACTTCAACCAATCCATTCATCGAAACAGTGCATCTTACCTTTCATGTGCCGAGCACCAGATCAATCTGATAAAACATGATAAAGGGTATATGGGGATGGGTCAAAACCTTGTTACCCCTTTTGTTCACATCAAAAAATAGCTCGGATTTATGGATGTTCATCCCCCCAAAATGCTATTTATAGGTATTGATAAAGGGAATATCTCACCTCTCAGTCAGTCACCAGTCATGATATAGACCTGGCTGGTGGATATGACAACAAGTGGGAGGCAACTGGTACAGGGCAGACTAGGAATGAAAGGCGAAGAGAACTTTCAGTGTAGACAAGTTTCCATCTGTGGAAAAGCATCCGTTTTGATAGGTAAGTTATCATAAACCATCTATAAATGGGCCATTTCCGACCATTTCCATAGAGGGTAGTTAATTTGTTTCTCTTCGACCCATGCAACCAGCGTTTACCCCTTGGTGATCAATGATGATGCAACTGTCAACTGGGTAAGCCTAGGTTTCGTGGTTACTGTAATGAGTTTATCTCTACCTACAAAGGGGCCCCCAAGATAGCTAAGTTGGTTAATAACTCCAATCACTATGGTTTACGGTATTTATAACTATACTTACTGGTGTTTATAAGCCAACTTATAACTGGGGGGGGGCCCACATTGTATAAATGGCGTACTATGATATGATCCCATCCCCCGTTCATATTAAACACCCCCATCCCATGATCGCAGATTTTTGTGGTTTCAGTCACTAAACCATGCTTGATATTGGGGAGTGTTTGAAATGAACGGGGGAAGGGATATTTTTTGTATCCCCTTTTTTGACATATCCCATGACATCAGCATTTAGATGATTTTCCCATCAAATCCCAAGCAAATCCTAAGCACCATGAATGTCCCATTAACCCCAATGAAACTCCATGAAATCCAATGTTCGATAAACTATAGATGGTTATACATGGTTCTACCGTATTATAATCCATTACCCTCTGGTAAACAAACATAGCTATTGAAAATAGCCATTTTAAATAGGTAAATCAACTATAAATGGGCCATTTTCCAGTTCGCAAACTGTCACGAAAATTACCAGAGGGTATATCATGAAAATTTTCACAAAAAAACCATTAAATCCAACTAAAACCCCATTAAACCTCCATTAAACCATAGGTATCTACCATAAAACCCAAGAGTTCTGGCACTGCAGGATGGTTTGGACTCCGCGCTGACGGTCCGGCAGTTTATATACCGGGGGGATTTGGGTCAGATCTGAGTCCAGTGTCTTTGGGAGGGAAAACGATGCTATATTAATATCTATAAAATCATATGTAATATATACTATATATAATATATAATTTATCACATATATATATATACAATATTTTATAATATCATTAATTATATATAATATAGATTATATATCATATATATATATATGATATTTTATAATGTATATAGATAATGCATCATATATATATATATATGTGTGATATAATTTATAAATATCTATATATAAACCATGATACATTCAGGGCTATCTGCTACAGTATTCCCCATTTTCAAACAAACGAATACTTGGAAGTTCCAGTGAACTCAGTGGATTCCGATTCTTCCATAGTTCTAGGCGCCCCATATCCCAACTTATGGCGGGTTTGCGGGTTTATAGCCATGGTTATAACAGTTACCCCCTGGTAAATGAACAGTTGGACCCTGAAAATCACCAATTTTTAGTGGAAACTTATCTTCCAACCCCGACAACTGGCAGGGTCTATGTTAATTTACTGGAGGGTATACTCCTTACCTGCAGCCCCCCGTCTACGAGAAACTGTCGAGGCGGTGGATGACATGTTCACCCAGGTTGACAACCTGGTGGGCCCTTCCCTGTGCCCTGGCTGCAAGCTATCTTCCAATCGACAATGGATATATCTGGGTAAATATATAATTATATATAATTATATATAATTATATATAATTATATATAATTATATCATTATATATATATATACATAGTATATTATACATATTATACATATTATACATATTATACATATTATACATATAGTGACCTCACGTCCTGACCGAACCCTGGAATCATGGTTAGGATGCAGGGGATCATCCCCAAATTTGGTCTAGATATTGGATGTAACATGGATATTCCGTACGTATAGAATGGATGCAACCCTCTGATATGCAAAAAACCATCGCGAACTGGAACATCAGCATGTTTTTTTCGCGAATAGGTCGATCATCAATTTTATCATCTATTTCCATGTGCCATTTTCTATAGCTATGTTAGTCATAACCAGAGGCTACTGGGTACACATCATGCACCGAATGTATCTTTTTCGATAGCTCAGGGACAAACTTTTTTGTGACGTCTCAAGGTGGGAATCCGATAAAAAACATCCCATGGTTCCCTTATTCAAAAAGGCCATGTGGGATAAAACCACATCAATTCATATTATGGAAAATCACCATTTTTCATGGGAAAATCCACTATACATGGGCATTTTCAATAGCTATGTTAAATTACCAGAGGGTAGATCCAGCGTTTTGAGACAATGCCAATTTACATCCCGAAGGAACGCTGCTGAGATGTTGCTGCACATCTGCCCAAAAGAGAAGTTCCCGAAGGGATCCAAAAAATGGCCTGACCTTTCTTCTACATTTTTTCATATCTCTTTGTCTGAAAATGCGATGTATGATAAACATGGTCATTTTTTTTTTACGGGAAACATTTTTCGGAGAAACCACGGGATAACTGGGGGGGTTTTCCATATAGTTTTCCCCGAACTTTTGGACAAGCCCATGTTGGATTTTCGTCACTGAAAAGCTGTATCCCAAAGCGGATTTCACCAAGCCCAAGCCATTCCTGGCCTCCAAAATCCCACCAGAAATTCCTGGTTTTCTGGGCCATAAAGCCTCCAAAATTGGAGGTTTCCTGGGTTTTCCGTAGCAGAAAACACCACAAATTTTGGGAGGCTCCACATTTGCTAGAGAACTGGAGCAACCTGCGGTTGAGGAACCCTCAGCTTCTGCCTGCTGGTGGTGTTCCTGCACAGAAGGCGGGCTGAACTTCCAGATATGTCCCGAGACCCTCTAATAATTTGACCATGGTCTTTTAAACAGCAAAATTGTTTTTTTAAACAGCAAAATTGCCTTTTAAACAGCAAAGATAAGGGAATTTATGGTATTCATGGAAAAAATATATATATATATATGCCAACAGGTACCTCTATGATCCACACTTTAAGTTGATATTCAAGCAATCTATAGAATATATATATATACATATGAATATCTTATAAACAGAAGTATGGAACATCACCACGATTGAGAGATATCATCGAACTCAATTCTTCAACTAGCTTCCGTAGCTAGTTGAAGACTTGAATCTGTTGCCATCAATGGAGGCTTGAAAACAACATCAAAAAACATGCAGGGAATCTAAGGTTGGCCATGAGACTTGGGTATCCCGAATATCCTCAAACTTGGACGCTTCATCCTCGGCATGACCAACAACTGTATTGCCTGGGAAGAATTCATCTTGTCATCAGCTTGTAGTTTGGTCAGCACTACCGAGCATCCACCCTTATATTAAAAACACCCCACAAGCTGTGGTGTAGTAGGGGATTTACACATATTTGTGACCATGGGATAGTGGCTTTGAATCTTAGGGGGATGGGAGTACATAAAATCCACTTGACTAAGGGCCGGTTCACTCGGCACATGATGTCATAAGCAGCCAACTTCATGGGTGCCCCTTAAATGGAGATGGCTCAAAAACGCCCCTTAGTATATTATTGATCCTCAAAGGATGTTTTTTCCCCAACAGCGTAAGCTAGTGGGGTCTTCAGCCCGGAATAGCTCCGGTGTGCACTGTGCAGGCGCCGCGTCAGGTTCAACGAGGTTCCGGAGAAGGTTCCGAAGGTTCCGGAGAAGGGTCCGGAGAAGGTTCCGGAGAAGGTGTGGGAGGCTTTGGTGCAGAGCCAGGTTAAGTTCAACAGGAGTCCGGAGAAGGTTCCGGAGAAGGTTCCGGAGAAGGTTCCGGAGAAGGTTCCGGGAGGCTTTGGTGCAGAGCCAGGTCAAGTTCAACAGAATTTGCGGCCATTTAATTCATGGAAACACAGCTGAGGTGTTTCCAGCGCTTGGCTTCGCAGCACCCTGCAGAAAGATTTGTAAAAATAAAACGTTGCGGCTGTTGGGGATACCACCGAAGCTTATTTTTTGATGTTTAGTTAGCTGTTTATACGAAAAGAATCACCCACTGTTGATAGGTCACTGAAACTGCCCAGCGATCCCTGGCCATCGGTGCTACTATGATCCCTGGCCTGTCCAGGATGGCATGCAGCAGGTCATTGAGCCTTTGACCAAGCTCTACATGAAATACAGGAGCCCCGTGGAGCATCGCGATCATCGTATCCGATATGAAAATGATGAAACACGTGCCAAATATGTGGTGCCATCCCTACTAAACCATGGTAGATAGAGGGTGGATTGCTTTTGGGTGTGCAAATGTCAGCTATAAGTGGTCTAGTAATCCATGTAGAACTATAGAGCCGAATATATCTTACATAAAAAACATGATTGCAACATATTGCAACCATGGTTTTTTATCCAACAAAATGGGAAGTGGGATGCACATAGACCTGTGGATCATGAGTAGACCTGTCCAAACGTGTGGCATCGTGTGGCGTTTTTTGGGTGACGAGTTGCTTAAGTTGTGTTTTTCTGATGGCACATGGGTTTGTTTGAAAAATACGATACCCCTATGAACCGTTGGTTAATCATCACTTTTCCCTTTTATATGGCCATGAAAATGGGTATACCACATTTTCAGACAGACCCACATGCAGCATTTTGGGAACCAGGGAATACTCGGCTCGCTTTTTCGAGGTACCTAAAGCAAGTCGAAGGAGATATAGCCATCAAGAGCCAGCGATAGAGACACCTCGGGTATATCCATTTGCAATCACATACATATTATGTACAAGGGTGTGTAAGCAGGAAGATCGGACATTAGGTTCGTTGAAGGAATGGGTCATAGCCGCTAGCGACTCAACTTGACCCAGTTCAAGACCAGGTTGCTGAGGGTGCTTCGAAAATTCGCCAGTTTTTGATTTGGGGGTTTCCTAAAGTAGGGGGGTACCCCCAAATCATCAATTTTCATAATATGATTTTCCATTTTGGGGTACCCCCCATTCTAGAAACCCCATATATATATAATTATATATATACACACATGCATATATGTGTGTATATACTGTATATATATATATATATACACGTATTATGGATATTTTGGAATCTTCACTTTGTGCAGGCACCAAGGTGCAAAGAGAGCTACACTCCTTGACCATCCTGAATTGGTCCGTCTCGGCATCCATCATCCCACCATTTCATTTTAGGGTCAGACTGGGTGAACTGACCCACACCAAAAGTAGCAACGCATATAATGCACCCCCTCTACGAGCCCCAGAAAAATGCTGTTTGTACTGGTATGTACAGTAAACATATCTGGTTTTCTTGTTCATTTTCTTTTGTTATCTATACACACCTACTCAAGTACATTACACTGCAAAACCATCTGTTTTTTTTGTTTATACATATATAATTGTCATGTCCCTTACCTTTGCATTTGCGACACTTCGTCTTCTTTGCTTGTCTACTATTCTCAGATGAAATGGCGCAGATGGCCGTTTTGGCATCGTACCCAAAACCTTGGGGCAGCCACCGGCCAGATGCCTGACGATATTCGTGTTGAAGTTTTGGATGTGATGTGGAAAAATCTGTGCTCCTGTACCTTCCACGTGCAATCAGCTTTCTAATGTCATCCAATACGTGTCTGCCATGTCCTCTTGAGTCCAAAGCCTCTCTCTCATCTGACCTTTCATGCTGTCTGATCATCAAGTTATCCACAAACCATGGCATTCAACCTTCACTGGCACATGCCACCTAACACACACGTTTGCATTTCTGCAATCTCTGTCTTCTGCCTTGCATCTGCTGCTTCCACTTCTCACCCACCTCTGCACCTTGAGTCTTCTTGGAGAGCAACCACAAATTCAATGCCTACAGTCTCAGTCCTCTAAGAGTTGCAGTTCCCAAACATAATGTAGACTTGGTACCTCCTCGGAATGTACAAGTCTATACACGGCTGGAAGGGGGGTATGTTGTTGTCTCCAGGGGTTCGTTTGGGGGGGCTGAGTTTATATAATACATATATATATAATTATATATATATATAACTATATTATATATATAGGGTATATATATATAATTACATACATAGGTATGGTTCAATATTATTGGCACCTCACTTCCGATGGTTTGTTACTGGTCAGGTGGTAATCATGAGCCATGGCCAAATATGGCCACATCAAGAAACTGCACATGAGCCTTGGGCAACAACAAATACGGCCTTGACCAGCTCCACAAGCCTCAGAGCTGTGGCCTAGAAATCCCAGAGTTGGAGAGAACATCTTCACCGGAAAGTCCCAATGATTTACTATCTACGTCGTATACTATATGTATCTAATATGTACTTTTAATTACTATACTTTACGTACTGGAACTGTTCAAAACCCAAAGTTTTTTTTTGTTCCGACGATTCACCAAACACCGACCAGTCGCCATTCTTTTCAGCACTGGATCTCGGTGGTGCGCGTGCAGGACCGCCATCTACCCACGATGCAAGGAGTGTCAAATTGTGGCACTGCTCAGGGTCAAACCTTGGTGAAAAAGGGAAAATCATCGAAGTGAAGGGTGACTTTTTTCATGGGAATATTCATGGGAGCGAGAGAGAGAGAGATATTTATATATATATATAATCTTTATTTATTTATTTATTTATTTATATATGTATATATATATATAACGGTTTATAGTGAACCAACTATAACTCATCCTTGTGGGATCTATTTATGACTATGTGAAAAAAAACAATCCCATGTTCATATGAAACACGCCCCACATATTTGGGACCATTTAGGGGGGGTTCAAATTCAGGGGGATATGACGATTCATCTGGTCCCATTGCGGGACGGAGATGATCGATGATCCTGCAGTGCCACCGTCACCATGGTCCACCGGAGTTTTTTTTTGACGCACATTCATTGGTGATATGCTTCGGCACCCTGCTGGTTGATCAGATCCCTATCAGTGGTTCATTAAAGCCTCATGTCGTCCGGTGAAAAATCCCCCGTTTTTGTTACTTCGAAGTGAGATTTGGCCGGTGAATCTTGGATTTTTATCGATTTTGACGGGTAGACTCCACATGTTTGTTGCTTCAAAGCTTGTTTTCGCAGGTTAAATTTGGAAAATTTGGTGGGTGAAATCTCAAACTGCTTGGTGGTTTTTTTACGCATGTTTCATCGGATGATGATCCCCACTTTTTTCTTTTCCGGGACACCTACCAAGTGGTATCAGTATTTTTTTTGCCTCACAATCTGAAGGGGTAGTTTAATCCTTTGTTTTTTTTGCTACAAATGGAAAATATCCAACCAACCAGCAAAGGATGTGTTTTTTTCTAGAAGAACATGCAGACTACACAATTCTCAAAGATTGAGCATGTTATTATCATTCTTTTTTGTTTTTTTTCAAAAACAACATTATCAACATTTATCAACATATTCCAAAATTTACAGTTATGATCAATTTACCATGGTCATGTTTTTTTAATGGACATCTAGACCAGTACCACAGGGTCACTACGATACGCATTTCTGGTAGTGTTGGGCGATTATGAAAGCCTTACTACATATTAGCATAGCTATACTACAGGGGGGTGCCTCCCAGTTATGTTGGCTTGTAATCCCCTTTGGCTATAGTTGTATCATGTTATATCCCCCAATATCTCCCCATAAATCCTAGTTATTGGAGTTATTTGCAACTACTACTATGTTATACCCAGCAAGTACCAATCTTAATTTTGATCATCAATGATGGTTAGCGAATCTTTGTATATTGTTATTATATTGTTGCCATTATTACCATATTGCTCTTCTTGGAGACCCCACCTTCGTCCGTTCGATGACACCTCGGGTTTCTGCGCTGAGATCGTGCGCTTCGGCAAGATGTGGCGTACCTGCCGTGTGCGCCGTCACAAGGCGAAGCAATCCTTTTACTTTCAACGGAAACTACTTGAGGACGAAGATTTGTTGCCGATCTCGTTCTACCAACATATTTCTATCATGAGTTTCTGTTTTCAAAACAGCAAGGATTTGATCATCTACAGTTGGGACATCCGTGGCCAGGCTCGACAGCCGGGCGTGACCACGTTCAAAAAGAGGATGAACAAGTACCAGGGGCCGCTTGGCGACGAGGGACTGGCACGGAAAGTGGAGGATCAATTTTTAAAGGGGGGCCTCATTTCCAAAGAAGCTCTGGGCGAAAGTGGGGGATACCCAACTGTAATCAACTGTATGGAAATGTTCAGAAGAAATTTAGGTTTTAACCTTCTCTTCCCGTATATCCACGGATCATGCCATTTCTCTTCCCGTATATCCAGAAAGTTGTGCTGACTCATCTCCGGATGTTTCTATGACCCTCACTTTATCAGCAAGCTTTCTAGAATTAGGTTTTCATGGAAAATCTGCAAAACCCCAAAATTGGTGCTAAAAAACCCATGTCAAGACTCAGTCCTCACCTTCAAGACTCGGCGACCTCCGACCGAGGTGGAAGCAAAATACCGCCCGATGAGGCCCATCTGTCTCGGACGATCCAGGAGGAAGTGGTGATTTGAAGGGCGAAGATCAGATGATTCAACCATGGACAATTCAGATTTTACCACATCTGGTCAATGGCCATTTCAGGAACCTAAATTGGAGGTACCTACCATATATATAAGGCCTATATAAGGCCTATGTAAGGGAATATCCCCACAAAATATGGCCTTATATGGTACAGTACCTCCACTTTAGGATCCTGGAATTCCCATTGATCTGGTTGCTGGTCTGGAACATGAATGGATTATGACTTTCCATTCAGTTGGGAATGTCATCATCCCGACTGACGAACTCCATCATTTTTCAGAGGGGTAGGTATACCACCAACCAGACATCTATTCAATCAAAAATGGATCTGGCACGAGAAAGTCCTCTGCAGCCATATATATATATATATATGTATATTATGTATGTATATGTATATGTATATGTATATGTATATGTATATGTATATGTATATGTATATGTATATATATATATATCGTTCTTGGCGATTCCTTCCATCTCTCCAAGTCCCGTGATTCTTGGTTGCATTCTTCCATTTTCGAACTAACAAAGAACCCTTGGCTGTTGATTTAAGGGAGAAATCCACTGTCACCGTTCATCCCTCTGGGGAGATCCCAGAATCAGGCAGCCACCTTAATCTGCGGTCAACATTTTCAGGATGACACCTTTCCTATGTAGCATCCTTCCATTTGAGCCATCTTCATATGACCTACGCTCCCTAGCTCTGAGCTTCCTTGGAAAGGTGGAAACATCAACTCGCATGAGGTCAGCATTGTCAGCATTTGGCGGTGTTTTTTCACCTTTTTTTTTTTGGCTAGTGAATTGCACTTATTGCACTTTCTGTTTGGTTTTAAACATATTTTTTCCTCACCTTTCAGATGGTTGTTGTTTGTGATTCACCTTTTTTCAATCGGCTAGGCTGATGTTCAAATATTCGGATCCACTGAGAATAGAACGTCAGCGGGCACCATTTGAAGCGATCCTCCAGTTTTTTTTTGTGGGAATGTGCAGGCAAACACCCCAAAAAGGTGAACACACATTTATGGATTTATATAATATAATATTCATTTATCTGTCCATCCATGTTTCTATATACTGTATCTATCCATCCATTTCTCCATTTGTCTATCGAACTGCTTTACTATCCAAACTCACTATTCAAACTAACAATCCAAAATATCAAACTAACTGACTATCTTTCTAATTAACTATCTGGCCACCTTTTAAACATATTAACATTATCTATCGATCAAAGCGATGATCAATCGTGAGAAAACTGTTGTATCTTTACCTTATCATTGTCCTTTTCAGCTCCTGTTGAGGCCTTCGGCAATCTCTGAACCAATCTGCCCACGGAACAAAAGAAGGGTGGAGGGAACAGTGATTTGCCAAGGAAGGCCAGATGAGTTGATAGGTAATCCCAAAATTCAGATTGAAGCTTCTGGCAAATAAACGCAAGGCAATTGCAAAAGCTAGGTATTTCATTGGCAGAGTATCGCTGCAAGCCAGGAAATTTTCATCTTGGTGCCAAGTTGTTAATGGTTTTTCTTTGGGAATGCAACAACATGACGTGCCGGCTGGTTGAACACCCCTTGAAAAATACTTCGTCCATCCCACGTTTGATGGCAGCATGGCAATGGAAAATCCAACGTAGACATATGGGGGGTTCTTAAAATGGGGGATCCCCAAAACCATGGGTTTCAATACTAAAATGGTCTATATAATTTTGGATGATTTGGGGTACCCCAATTTTAGGAACCTCCATCTCGTGAAATATACATGTGTGGAATAGAATTCTATGGAGATGACTTCCAAACATGTTCAAGTTCTTTTTGTCCCAGCCAGCCATGTTTGATTGGCAGAGGGCACAAAAACGGAATCCTGAAAAATCAGGCTAAAGTTCACCATTGGATGGGTAGAGAAATCCCCCTTGGCCATAGCCTTTCTTTACCATGGAATGGCTAGGTACTGTGGCCTTCCCCCTCGGTTGCCCTGGGATATCCCAAACATTCCCAAACCATTTGATGCTAACGTGTTTCTGGGTGTCCCGGTTCTTTGAGGACATAGCCATCTTAGACATAATGTGTATATAGTTATTATCTTATGTTCAAATACATTAAACATATTACAGAATAATGCACGTTCCGGTTATCGTCGGCAATTGTGCAGGTTGTGCAGGTTGTATCTTAAGTAATTATCTTCAGTTTGACTGGATTGATCGCACTGCCATGGTGGTTTCACTTAAGTGGGCTCTGCAGCTCCATCTCGCGGCCATTTTGGGCTTCAGCAGAAAAGGATCCAATACGTTCGTAGAGAGCGAGTTCTCGTGCCACACATCAAATTTCGTAGCGTCACAGTCGGTACCTGGGCATGATGGCATGGGAGTTACGGGGAGTCCGGGAGTGACACACTGAGCCACTGAGCACTGGGATATCAGAGCTTAAGATGCTGTTTAAGTGGTGAGATGTTTTAGTGGCGCATGTTAGGGGTGAAATAACAGGTGAAGATTTGGTGGATGGAATGTGTCTTTCATTTTATACGAATGAATGGATGTGATCCTGAAACTCTGAGACGGCCCAGCTCAAACCTTTCTGGATGGCAAGTGGCACTGCTCAAGGTTGAGCAGGAACCCAAACTTTCAAAACCCTGGCAAGTTGGCGTTGATGAGTTAGAGATACGAGTGGTACGTGAATGGTGGGGTTGGAAGAGATTCCATTCCGGATTCTATGGAGGGATCCAGGGAATTCCAATCCCAATCCCGAAAACAACAGCAGGCCAACCGGAAATTTTCCAGTCGGTTTACCTTTCTCAGGATACCTCAAAAATTGATCCATGATGAATGTTTTTTTTTCAAATATTACGGCAAAATTCTAGCATCCATGGCAGCATTGATCCATGATGAATGTTTCTTTTGCTTTTTAATATTATGGCAATGGAGCATCCATGGCACAGCCCAAGGTTCTCAATCGGAAGTTTCGTTTGAACACCCAGCTGAAATCGCTGCAGGTGACTTTCGACGACAGGTGAACGGGGACCAGAGTGGGACCATTGGCAGATGGGGTTGCCATCTCCCTGGTGTGTTGATCAATGCTGTTGTTTTGATGGTGCGAATGTTCCGTTATGTTTGCGTTTGATATATTATAATATATATATATATATGATATATATATATATGCAATGTATATAAGAATATATATATATGTATACTTGTATGTTAACTGAACAGATGTCGCTTCACCATCTCTATTGTTCATGGGAAACTCCCCAATTCTTTTTGGACAACCCACCATTTTTGGGTGGAAACCTCCCCAGTTTCCAACGGCAAGGCTTCTCGACTTAAGTCAAGTCAGCTTCCAACAGAATGACTGCAACTGGGCAGCATTGGATCAATGGAAATCAATGGATTGGCCGGAAAATCGGAAGCGGAAACCATAGCTTTCCCCATGAAATACCCTCTGGTAAACGTTTACATAACTATGGAAAGATCCACCATTTTTAATGGGTAAATCCACTATTTCTATGGCAATTTTCAATAGCTATGTTAAATTACCAGAGGGTATAGGCTTTTCCTGTAACATTTCCCTTAAACCAATCCAGTGATTGGAAGACAATCCAGTGGATTTTTCAGCGATATCGGCATGGGTCAAGATCAAACCTCCAAATCGCCAGGGGAATCGGAGCCTTGACGGACCAACATTTGTTCTGGTATCATTGTCTACTCATTTTTTTTCTCCTTTATGAAGGGGATCTTTCACCAAAACGAAAAGAACTGTCTTTGTTAGTGTTGGTGATTGCCGTTCATGACTCCCTGCCTGAAATGCCCTCTCCTGGCGAAAAGAGTTGGATACAGCATTTCCCGATCTCAAATGACTTAGTGACGAGGATAGAGTTTAAGTTTTTATTGGAATAGTTTTCCAGTGATTGTATGAGCATCTCCCATATTTTGTCGATCACATCATCACATAATGTTAATGATCAAGCTCTCCGTCGGTCCCTCGGTCCCTCCATATTTCATCCCAAGGTCTGGCTATTCTGACCGTCATGAACCATGACATCCCATGGCTTTATCATGACTACATCTGGACATTTGTGATCAAAAAGTTCCCAAGACTTCGTTGGTATGAAATTCTTAAAGGGGTATGGATCAATACCTATTAATACCATTTTTAGGGGAATGAACATCCATTTACCAGCTATTTTGATGTTCACCAGGGGTACAAGGTTTTGACACACTGCCAAATGAGTTTTTTTCTAGAAAAGGACGGATCCTAAATCGATTTTCATGTTTTTCAGTGGCTCATCCACCAACAAGATGATGAGTCATCATTCGCATTATTGTTTGTCAAATCCTCATGATATCCGCCCTAGTACCTATTATTAGCACCACTATTGATATGTTTTTCCACAACTAGAGTTGTTATTTCGTTGTTGTTACTGATTATTACATTTTTCCACAATCGTGATTTATCATTATTTCTATGATGATTTTTGGCAAAATTACTATTGTCATCATACTTGTTTGAATTTCATTTCCTACTACCATCATTATTGCTATTATTCTAGTTATCTTATACTCTTGATTTTTATTCATTACCCTCTGGTAAATAAACATAGACCCTGAAAATCACCCATTTAGACTAATGGAAACTAGTCTTCCAACCCCTATCTGCCAGGGTCTATGTTAATTTACCAGAGGGTACCCATTCGTCCTATATTATGCATCTGTTTTTTGTTGTACAGATGGTCTGCGACAAGGTCGGTCATCACTGCGAGGCGCGGCCCTTTGGCAGGGCTGTTGTCATGGTTTTTCATCATCAGCTTTAGGGGATTGATGAGGTTTCACTATCAAAGATGTGGGGAGATGAGTGACAAATGATACTTCAGCCATGAAAAACATCCCATGGTTGATCGACTAGAAATTGGTGGATTATACTACTTCATTCAGAATGATGCTCCATGGGGATAGCCATTAGCCAAGTGGAATGAGATTTTTCACAGGTTTTTTGTTGCTCAGATGATGGGTCAAAATGCTGCTTGCCTTCTGTTCACACGGAAAATTTCGCTGGGATATATGGGAATTTCAGGATCCTAAAATGGAGGTACTGTACCATATAAGGCCTATATAAGGCCTATATAAGGCCTATGTAAGGGGATATCCCCCCAAAATATGACATCTCCATGAATGACAAAAAACCTGACATGTCGTGACCTCATTGGCATCAGATGGCATCATGGATCCGGGGAATCATCCCCCAAAAATGGTCGTTTTTGTTTCAGCTATTTTCAGGTTAGTGAATTCTTATGTTTCAGCCATAATTATATATAAACATAAGTACTAGTACATACATATATATGTATATTGTTGTATTATATATTATTATTACTATTATTATTAATATTATTATTATTAATATTATTATTATTATTTTATATATGTTATTATATTATATATTATTATTATTACTATTATTATTATTATTGTTATTATTATTATTATATATACATATATATTATTATATATATTATATTCTATACATATAATCAGAATACATACTATATATGTACATGGGATACATCTATATCATTCAGCCAGAATGGCTGACTCGTTTTTGAACTGAGACGAGCAGTGGCTGCTAAACCCCTGTTGATATCCCAAGATACTGGGGAAGCATTTTGCGAAATGAGTCCCAGAATTGGTTGAAGGGAACAGCTGCAGGAAAACACCACATTTGATATCTGGTTGGTGGTTTGGAACATTTTTATTTTTACATATATTGAGAAGAATAATCCCAACTGACTTTCATATTTTTCAGAGGGGTAGGTCAACCACCAACCAGTCTTTAATTCCATTATTTCCTGTAAACTGTCTCTCAAACCCTTTTATGGACAGAGAAGGTTGTTGTAAATGACCATGTTGAGAAAGTTATGAAAGTTCGGGAGAACAATGGTGTAATATGGTGTAATTTAGATTTACCTCGAACGGATTTTCACCTAAATGGGAAGGACAACTTTGGGTTTATAGAATTCTTCACATGCCCGTCATGTCGGTTCCTGCTTTGCTTGATGACCCGTAGTGATTCCTGATGGGAAATACATGATTTTTACATACTTTACTATGGGAAACGGAAACCTGATGGAGCCTGACCAATGGGAACTTCATATCATGAGGGCAGCAACATTGTAGATATACCTGCTATATATGTAACACATTAACATTTAATTTTGCATAGCACGATCAGTATGTATGCGTACATACGCTACAGAATACCTACGTGTGTATGTATATATATATATATACATGTTTATCATACACATGTTATACAATACATCCACAGATCTATCTCTTTAATATCATTATATAGATCTTATCCTATCTTATTCTAATCTATTGAAATCAATGGGAATTCCAGGATCTTAAAATGGAGGTACTGTACCATATAAGGCAATATTTTGTGGGATATTCCCCTACATAGGCCTTACATAGGCCTTGTATATGGTAGGTACCTCCAATCTAGGATCCTGAAATGGCCATTGATAAAGATACAATCTCATCCACCAAAGCAAATTCGATCTATCTACTGTATGTCTACAGTCTGGTAGATGCCTTTGCCAGCAAGTTTCCAGCAGGAAAACGATGCTGTAAAAGAGATGCCCCGCGAGGCCTGGATCTCAAAGCTGGGTAAGCCATCGGTGGGAACTGGGCTGGCAATTTTCACTGCTGTTTTTTCACGATGTTTTGGACTCTAGGGATTTAAAACAGCGAGAATTTGGATCATATTGTTGTAGGCCTCTACGTAATCACTAAACAGGTCCAGTCGGCCAGCCAGCCTCGTCGGATTTCCCGATGAACCGCAGAACTTCTGCAGGTATCCCAAGAATACACCAGAAACCTTCCCGCAACTGTCTGTCAAGTCTGGGATGCCTTCAAAATTGCACGGTGCCATGTTTATTTATCAAACAAAATGAACACGGTGGTTCCGTGAAAGCTACATGATGTCCCAAAATTCAGGTCTTGTTGATTCTTTTCGTGGTCAAACCTCACTTCTTCTCTAGCTCTCATGGATAATTTGAAACCCCATCCCCACATTCTTAGCTTGGTTGCTTGAATTCCTTTGAACGATCAAACCCGGTTTTCGCTTCTCAAAATGCCGTAGCAGGGTCAAGATTCCTACTTCTCGGATCACAATCGGATGCTAACAACGAGACTGATGTGCAGCAGCGACTAATTCTTGACCTGAACCACGAACTAGGCTCGTCATCATTTTCTAGGAAGGATTCCCTTTGATATTTTTGATGTTCCCCCCTTTCTAAGGATTTTGGATCCTACCATTCCCAACTTTGGCTTTTGAACAATTGTAAGATTCTGTTTTTGTTGGTTCCGTCCACCATTTCGAGGCGTGAAATACCTATAATCGATGATCATATTGCCAATTGGCACCTTTGAAGCGAGATGTCAAAATTGGATGTCATCAAAGTTGTCAATATAACATGCCATTTCACGCTATTTGCCGTTACAGTTTTGTTACATGTGCACGTATATATATATATATACACATACACAGGTACACATATGCGTTACATCCCCTCATAGTGTTTTCTTGTGGATATACGGATGTGACATCGGTTTTAAATCTCAGCCAACAGTTAACAATGTGCTATTTTTTTGCTTGAAGGAAAACAACAAATTGGGGCTTCCCATTCACCCACCATTGGCTTAAGGGAGAGAACCATTAAAGGCCTGCAGGTACCAGGTACATTTTGGGGTAAACCGGTAAAACCCCATGGTTTCCCAAAAGATTTTCCATGGTTTCTTGTAGATTTTTCCCAACAAAACCAAACCGTTGACGGAAAAACATCAGGAGAAGGTGGGCATCATCTTGAAAGACACCCTGCCCAATCGATCTCGTTGGGCGGATATCGAGGCAACACCGCCATGTGAAACGTGGGGACCTTTTGGAGATGTTTTAATATTTTTATTATCATTGTTTATCCATACCAAACAAGGGGAATATAAAGAAATTATCCATATATATATATACATACATACATATATATATACATATGTATATTTTTTTTTGGCCAAACACTTGGCTTCTACCAAAAGCTTTCTTGGGTGATTCCCATCCCTCCAAGCTAACATACTGACCCTGCTTTCTTGGGCGATTCCTCAGGTGGAAGATGCCTCTGAGGACTGCACGGATGGCAGTGGGGAGCCTCGATTTGAGTCTACTTGAGTACATGTATTTGTATGTGGACACAGATATGTACATATACATATACACAGATATGTATGATATGTGTATATAATATAATATATATATATATTTACACATGTTCACACATAATATATTACTGGTATATGATATTATATGACTATGTATGTGCCATTATACACATAGCAACCAAACAATCATACGTGCTTGAGTTGCCAATGTCAATATGGATATTTCTCCATCATTTGGTGCATTGAAACACTTTCTGGGTAATGCGGACCTGGTACCTTACTGGAATAGTGGTTACTTTCCTGGAAATATCATATATATATATATGTGTGCTTCACCATTGCTTTTCAGAGGGTCTATCACGATAAAATGTGAGATAGGTCAGATGGGTATTGGTCAGTGGCTACACCAAAAGACTAATTGCAATAAATCAATGGTCATTCCAGGATCCTAAAATGGAGGTACTGTACCATATAAGGCCATATTTTCTGGGGATATTCCCTGAAATTTAGGCCTGAAAAATAGGCCAAAAATATATGGCCGTTGAATAAAGGATCAGTGGTTTTTCTGACTTTGATTTTCCCTGTTTAATTCGGTGGCCCACGGACATCACAGTGATTTTTGGGATGTTTTTTTGAGTGATCCTCGCAGCCCAGATGCCGAATAACGTGGGAAATCCAGGATGCCGAAACGATGACGTTTCCTCCATATGGCTATGGATCAATACCTATTAATACCATTTTTAGGGGGATGAACATCCATTTACCAGCTATTTTGATGTGAACAAAAGGGGTACAAGGTTTTGACACACTGCCATATGTTCATATATTTTCATATCTTTTCCAAGGCATTTTGTTGACTGAGACTCCTGCCCTCCAAATTTCATGTGACCCTCATTGACCTCGCCATTGACTTCAATCAGCCCAGAATCCCACCTTTGATCCTCAAATCTGGGATCCATTTGTTGCCATTTGATGCAAATCTGATAGGGAGATGTTTTAGGAACATCTGGTTTCTTTGGGGCTTCCTCATGTTTTCGCTATTCTATTCTCAGTCAAGCCATTCTAATGGGATTATCAAGGCCAATCATCAATGGGCTTTTACCTAAAACATCATGGGGATAATACCCATTACCCTAGGGATCCAATCCCATTCAGTTCCAGGAGATGATTGGAGGTTCTGATCACGTTTGAAAACGATATCATGGCACTCTCCGAAAAGGATAAATCCATCGAACTAGTGCGATGCATCCACCTTAAACCCTAGCTAGTTCTAAACCTAGGTATATGGAGGTTTCCTGAAATAGGGGTACCTCCAAATCATCCTTTTTTTCAGAGGATTTATCGGATTTTACCTATTGTAAACCAATCATTTTTTTGGAGTACCCCCATTTTAGGACCCCTCCATATAGAACATGAATTGAACATGCATAAATTGCTGCATACCCACTGGTAAACTAACATAGCTATAGAAAAATCACCATTTATAATAGGTAAATCAACTGCAAATCAACTGTAAATGATAATCAATAGGTATAACATATGTTTATAATAGCTATTAACATATGTTTATAATAGGTAAATCAACTGTAAATGATCATTTTTAATAGCTATGTTAGTCATAACCAGAGGGTAAACATCATGGTGAACCCCAGCATTTCACCAGGTGCGCGGGCGGACGAGAAGCTCGCAGGGCGTAGACAGTCCGGCGCCCCTGGACGACGTCGGTCGGTGACATGGGAAGGGTAGGGGAAATCCTCCAATAGCTGGATGGTCTACTGTATCAGGGAAAACCATAGAAAAATGGATGAAAAATGGATGTAGCCCTATTTTTTTTTTGAAACCTCCAAATGATTTGGATATATCGGGAAGTCATGTAAGAATTAACTGCTGAGAATTAACTAAGGTTTATGGGGGATACAGAACTATAAAATGAATGGATGTTAATGGGATTTCCAATTTCAACTTGCCCTCTAATTTAACAGAGCGAACCGGAAAATCACCATGTTGAATAGGTAAATCAGCATTTTCATCATCAATTATAAATGGGCAATTGTCCATGGTTATGTTGAATTTTCCATAGCTGTAATTTGATCCATCTATACCATTGCTATACTATTTGAATCTATTTGAGATGTCTCTGATATCTAATGCATTCCGAAATTGTACCCAGATATATCTGTAGAATTATTTGATCTAGCTGATATGTTATAGTGATATCAGATACAAATTCAACGAATATACTATTGATATCATGATATCGATTTATCAGATCTCAGTTTCTGTGAAATTATATAATATCATATAATGAATTAATACCATGATATCAATAGGGTAGGGACATGGACGTTACTCGTACAACTATTATATTATTATTAGTCTTTTTTCTTTAGTGTGGTACGCCCAATAACAATACAACCATTTCTGGTAAATGTCAGGCTGGTTTATTATTGGGTGTAGCACATTTTTTTAAAGTTTCACTCCTATCTGGGATGATGATCAGGTAAGTATTTCATATTTTTAGGTGGGGTTGAAACTAGCAAGTTTAGAATCGCAATCAATCAACAAATGGGAATTCTATCCGTGGATTCTCTGGAACATCCAGTGCGCCCGAGGATGTTATCATCGGCAACGTTCGCCAACGGATTGGCACGTCAGCACAATACAGTACTCGCTAGGGACCGAGTAAACTTCACATCCCGGAAATGCCTATGGAGCGGCAGTGCAGGACTTACCCCTTTGGTATTTTCGCGCGATGATGGGCTCAAGTAACCAGTGTGTGCAGCTCTTGACCGCCTGCGAGTGAAGCTAATTCTCAGCCATGTTTTCATCCCTTTTCCCCTTGCGAAGCCATGTGCGGCATACGAAACCCGCACATCTCTAACCCTGGCCGGGGGGGTTGTGGGCTGTCACCCCCTGCCCCCTCCTTGGGGAGATCACCGTGTTGTCATAGGCAATCATCGAATCTTCCATGGGCCATGGAAAGCCAGTTCGCCAAGTGTATCTATATATATGATATATATATATATTATAGCCGCCATAATATAGTATATAACCATTATCAATATTATATAGTGATTATTTAAGCGTTTGATATCTATGTATGAACCATTCATAGCCACCAAAAAAGCCCCATTATACATATTATACCAGGGGATACTTTGTCCATCTCTCTCTCTCTCTATATGTATATATATATATATATAGAGGTGTACATCTTCTTCGCTTCTAGAGTGTGTACATGTTACTTTATCAATATATTTATATTTATATATATATATATGATATGTTTGGGATTATGTTATGCATTGGTCAGGCAACCCGCCAAAAGAGCTATATGTATGTAACCCCTTGTACATGTTTGATCACTTGCAGGACTTGTAGTGTAGGTCACGCAAGGTGGTGAAACGGTTCAAACACCTTGAAGCAACATCCAGCTGTGTCCCTTATCATCATCACCCCTACACCACCTATCTTCAATACGCATGTGTATCTATGTGATGTATACAATTTCACGTCTTCAACCAGTATCTGGGTGGAACAAAGCCCCCCACATTCTTCGCCAGCGATTCCCCACTTGGAGGATCACCCCACTTCGGAACCGATATAGAAAACCCATAATCTGATTGACCCCGAGGAATTGGCGACTTCACCAGGCATAGAAACTTTCGAAACCATAGAAGAACCCACTTGCCCGGGCCTTTCCGTGGATCTCCATGGGTCGTTGAAGGCTCGGCCCCCGCGGCGGCCGCCGTCCCAAGTTTCCTGCGGCAGATGTGCAGAAGGTGGGCGGAAACGGTGAAATGGCGAGAAGAACGGAGGAGTTGTTGGCCACACAAGGTTTTTGAGTACAATATAATGTCAACCCTGGATTAATAAACCCCTAGGCTGTTTAATTATTTTAATTGGGAGGGTACCATTTAAGTATCAAATCATGACTATTGGGGGAATACCCCCCTAATCAATAAGCCATGGTTTATGAATCCGGGGTTGACATTATAGGGCTTTCCCAAGTCATGGGGGTACCCTCAGTTATCATCCATTTCTAGATGGATTTAAACCATTTTAAATAAACCATCCAGCTATTGGAGACATTGATGGAAACCCCCAATATGCCGAAAATCATGAGGATATCTTGGTAGTTAACCCCACGGCCAAGCGATACCAAGTATGATCAGGGCTTATAGATCACCAACAACCAACGAATTCAGGGCGAGAGGGCGAGTCTTAACCAAGGATTTCACATAGAAGCACGAGGAATACGAGGATTTGTTGACTGATCTGTTTGATCTACAACACCCAAGCTCGTTTGTAGATGAAGAGTTGGGTTGAAAAGGTGGATAATTATAAGACATATAAAAATATATCTCTTTGTTGCTGGATGGGGAAGATGAGCCAACTTACTCAAAGAAGTTCTTCTCTGGCCTAATGATAGACCCCTAACTTGTAACATAGAACCCAAGAATGGTGACATCAATTAATGGAAATCATCTTTAAAATCCAATTTTTGCTGCCTCATGTTAAACCTAGGGGGTGCATTTCATGACCTATCTCTACCAATCAGATTGGGTCTTCAGACTTTAATGCAAGCATTTCGTCCTCTCTTACTCTTATCCTTCCTTTGTCTCTCTTTTTCAGATTCCAAGAATTTTATTCTCATTTTTTCAGATTCCATTTTTTTGGATCAGGCTTCTCCCCTTACTGTACCATACCAGGTGCTTTTTTGATTCCCATTCTTTTCTGATGTCCTTTTTTGGATTTCCATGGATTTCCATGGATTTCCATGGATCTCCAATGTTTTTCCGATTCTTCCCAGATTGCACTTTTTTCTTGTTCCCGTTCTTTTCACATCTTTTCGGATTTCCAGATTCTCCATTCTCTTAGATTCTGTGTGATTTTAGATTTACAGTACCTTTTTTCTTGTGTTTATTTCAAGTCTTTTGAGATGTCCCCGTGCTTCAGACTTCCCAGTCTTCATTCTGATTTTGTTCTTTCCCTTTCTCCTGCCTTCCTAAATTCTTACAATATGACCTGTGTGCTTGGTCTGGGTGTAGCCCCTGGTATCCCCTCGTACTCCACTAGGAAGACCGAGTGATTGGCAGCGGATTCTCAGAAGCAATGCTTCAAATCTGGATAGACACACCTTCGTAGCCCGTCATTTCCACCAGTTCTGAACAAACTTGGGCAATTTTTTACAATATAATTGATATATATATATATATTATATGGATATTACTATATGTGTATACGTACATAATTAAACCTGGTTGATGGTTTGGAGCATTTTTTATTTTCCATAATTAATATGGGATAGTCCTTCCCATCCATAATATATGGGTTGTAGTCCTTCCCATTGACGAACTCATATTTTTCAACATGGTTAAAACCACCAACCAGTAAATAAATAAATAAATAAATATATATATATATTATATTATATTATATTATATTATATTATATGGATATTACTATATGTGTATACGTACATAATTAAATAAATAAATGTATATATATATATACATGATATTACCGGACGGATGATGTTTGACAGCAATGCTGTGGCTTCGACTCACGGACTCACGTCGTGTCTTTGGGAGTTTGTGGAGATGTTGGTTGGAGCCTCCCATAGTGCTAACCCACCTGGTTTTCAAATCTTCATGCTTCTGAATTTATACAAATCTGAAATGATTGGGAATAGATATATATATATCTTTACATAAATGATCATCAATTCTCCAATGATCATATCCAATTATCATCAACTATAACCAATTCTCATAGCAATTCTCCTGTGTTCTTTTTTGATACCTCCTGTTTTCTCAGACCCGCCAGGTACATCCCGTGCCCGAGCCAGCAATGCCAGCTGGAGATTTCCAGGCGACCGGGGAAAATTCTTGGAATTTACCCGGCCTGGTTATGTCAACAGTTTGCGAACTGGAAGCCATGGCCATTTTGAACTCGTGGATTTACCCAGCTAGAAAATGGTGATTTTTCCAGTTCGTTATGTTAGTCATTACCAGGCCGGGTAGATTGAGAATTGATAGAAATGATCCTCTCACTAAGCTATTTTTTGTATTTTGGAGTGCAAACAAATGAAGGCGCCTAAGCTAGAACTTATAGGTGAATTGAATCATTAGGAATTTAGCTGAGTGAACCTTCAACATTTTGGACTACATTTTTTCTTGTCTCGAAATAACTTGGACGCCTAGACGTATGAAGTGCTTTTTTTTGAAACGTTCACATCCTTGAAACATTTCTCGGCTTTTTTTTGAGGGTGACTGTAAAAGCTGTGAATATTTCATAGCCAGCTAAGTGGTTTTTTTTTCACTGGCCATTTCAGGTTCCTAAATTGGAGGTACCTACCATAAGGTCTATGTAAGGCCTATGTAAGGGAATATCCCCAGAAAATATGGCCTTATATGGTACAGTACCTCCATTTTAGGATCCTGAATTTCCCATTGACCGGGTCTCCAAGATGACAGATTTCGGGTGATTGGGGGATCAGGAATCAAAGAATGGCCGGGTGGATTTTCTATGGGGAGGGATTCTCATCAGTTCAGTGTCCCTAACACAAGCTATGCGGTAAATCCATATACCCTCCGGAAATTTAACAGTTCGCGACATAGAAAATGGATGAACATGGACCATTTATAAAATTTATAGTTGATTTACCCATTGATAGCATGGTGGATCTTTCCCGTTCGTTATGTAAACGTTTACCAGGCCGGGTAAACGCCATAACAAAAACCATCTGGAGCCCTTTGGATCGGTAAAAAAATCCAATGGACTGAGAGGATCCCCCGAGTTGTGTTTGTTAGCTTAGCGTCTCCGAATTAATTTCCAGAGAATATATATAGATATATAGATATATAGATAAAGATCATAATAACATATATCATTTCACCAACTTCGATAGCTATAAATCGACTATAAATCCCTACATCCCAGCCGCTTTCCAGCCACGAATTTGGGGCGAGGCCAAACCATACATCAAACCACAGGCGGGGAAGGGGCCAGGGTTTCCTTTTTCTTTCCGGTCACCAAACGTGGCTGTCTGGAAATCCCATATGAATGGGAAAACCGTAGGAAAACCCTCGGAAACCTTGCCCAAATTCCTTCTGAATATGGCTTTTTGATGGGGCAAGTCATGTTTACCAGAGGAAATTCAAGGTTTGAGACACATTGCACAGATGCTACTCATTTAACACTTTTTTGGAAGAACGTTGGGCACCCACCTTGGACCGGTACCGAAAAAATCTGGAGTGCCCTCTTCGTCACCAACCTGGAAGATCTGAAAGTGCAGAACTTGTTTGGTTTTCTCTGGATGAAAATGGAGGCTTTCGATTCCTAATGAAGTTGGTCTATACTATGAGTCTATATGTATTAAAGTTTGGCAAACATTGGGGAATTCAAAGGATCCAGCCCTCATCTCCTCACCATTTCTTTTGATGTCCAGCAATGATGATGTCACAGTC